>CM022955.1:42401067-42528699 GCA_012931725.1 Litsea cubeba
TCGCCGGAAAAAGATCACTGCCGGCCGGGGAAAATGCAGTATGATGGCACATGATCGTTGGCATATGGCACGATCACTTGATGACCCACCAGATCAATGGTTCAGTCGCCAATGATCTCTGGGCTAGATCATCATGAGCTGGGTTCACCTGTTCAGTCCTTGTTGGCTAAGTTTAGGCATTGAGGTTTGAGTACTCTCTGGCGGTGGTTGGCCTAGACTTTGACCCATAAGGTTGTTAGTTTTACAATTGGGTTAGAACACACCTATAGTGGGTTCGGTTGGTTTTTGAATGGATGACGTCAGACATGATGGGTCAGTGATTTGTCAGTTTAATGTGTGTTTGGTAGTTGTGCCTAATATTAGGAATACACCTGCAATTCTTGACAAAGTATCAAATTGCAAGAGAAAATAAGGATAACGTTGAAATCACCAAGGAAAAAGTGAACAAAACCTTTGAAAATAGGTTTAAACAGTATTTAATACTTGTTTTATATACACTTATTTTTAATTGTGACTAGCAGCAAAATAAGAATATATTAAAATTTAAGGTTTTTGTAGAAATATTATTAAAAATAAATCTAAAAGGAACATGGAATGACCTTAGTGGAGGAGTCAAACATTTTGATTTTATTAGTATCCAGAAAAAAAAAAGAAGAAGAAGCTAAAAGCAGTGGCGGACCCATGATTTTTGTTTGGGTGGGGCAAAACTTTTGTTAAACTTTGCTAGACTTTTTTCACATTAACAATAGTCAAAAAGAAATTTTATTATATTTAAATAGATACAAAATATTTAAATGCACCAAGTAACATACATTTCTCTCATCAAAAGTCATCTGTAAGTAGGATTGCAAACGGGACGGTTCCGGATCGGAACCATAGTGGACCCGGACCCGGACCCGTTTTTAAATAACGGTTCCGGTTCCGAAACCGGTTTTGACTCGAAACCTATTTTGTTGGTTCCAGACCCGGTTCTGATAGAAAAACTCGGATCCGGTTCCAGAACCGGGTCCACCTAAAGGACTAGAATCTAGTTCCAAAATCAATTTTAATTTCTCTTTATTCTCATTTTTTTTAAAATAAGCATATCATTCAATTTATAACAATGCATCAAGTATATTACCTCCAGCATTATACATAAAAACGTCAAAAAAAGTTTATTTTAAGGTACAAATTTGCAATACTAAAGACTCATATGCTGGGTCTCGGGTCCACGGGTCGGAACCTATATGGACCCGGAACCGGACCCGTTTATCAATCGGAACTTAAATTGGGTTCCGAACCTGGACCCGTTTATGAATCGGAACCTAAAATAGGTTCCGGATCCGGTTTTTTGAGGGTCGGAACTTTCGGGTAATCGGAGATCGGATACCCGTTTGCAACCCTATCTGTAAGTCTAAAATAATTTTTTTACAATTGCCCTTGGCGGTTTTTCATGTTTTGAAACCGTTGGATGATTGTCTCATCATTAATACTATTAAATATGTCATTCTCAATATATATAAGCTGTTTGGCATATCCATCACTAAACACATGTTTCTCCTCAAATTAAATTGATGTGGTACCCACAAAATCCCAACACTTGCCTTTGATAAAACATGAATAGTTAAGCTTATAATATACAAAATATGACCACATGACTGCTCACAATAAACAAATTCCATGCATACAATTATAAAGAATGAGGCCTCATACATCTTAGAGTAACCTAGCTATTGATGAAACTTGAAGGTAGATTTGGGAAAGTTTCCAATGGCTAGATTCATGTTGATTTCTGAAAAGATATGGAAGATTATTCCTTTTTCCCCCACAACTCCATGCAATACGCACATAATTGTTCCACGAGTGGTTATTGAAACCAATCACAAAAAGGTGCTTAGATGCTTGGCAACACAATAATAAGTTGTACTTTTAGTGACTTTTTAGCGATCAGTAAAGATAACCATTTACAGACGTTTTTAATTTCGTTGGTAAAAATTAGACTTTTACCGACGTTTTTTAATAAAATGTCGGTAAAAGACAATTTTTTACGGTCGTTTTTTTAGTAAAACGTCGCAAAGCTAATTCTTAAATAAACTTTATTTAAAAAAAGAGATTGCTACCGACAAAAAAAAACATAGGAAAAAGCTTTTTTATTTTTATTTTTTAATTTTACAGACGAAAAAATCGTCGGCAAAACTATTTTTTAATATTTTTTATTTTTTTTTTTTAATTTACGGATGAAAAGGTAAACGTCGATAACAATTTTTTTTTAATTTTTATTTTAATTATTTACCGACGAAAAAACGTTGGTAAAACTATTTTTTAATTTTTATTTATTTATCTTTTTTTTACCGACGAAAAACAAACATCGGAGAAAGTTTTTTGAATTTTTATTTTATTAAATTTACCGACGAAAAAAAAAGTCGGTAAAAATATTTTTTATTTTTTTATTTTTTTTCTTTTTATTTTACTGACGAAAAAAAACATCGGCAATTTTTTTTTTTAATTTTTAACTTATTCATTTTACCGACGAAAAAAAACGTCGGTAAAACACTTTTTTAGTTTTTATTTATTTTTCTTTTTATTTTACCAACGAAAAAAACTTCGGTAAAATACTTTTTAATTTTTATTTTTATTTATTTTACAGACGAAACAAAACGTCGGTAAAACCTTTTTTATTTTTCATTTATTTATCTTTTTTTACCGACGAAAAAAAAATGTCGGCGGAAGTTTTTTATTTTTATTTTATTTATTTTACCGATGAAAAAAAAATCGGTAAAACACTTTTTTATTTATATTTAGTTTATTTTATCGACGAAGAAAACGTCGGTAAAACTTTTTTTTAATTTTTATTTATTTTCTTTTTATTTGATCGACGTAAAAAATGTCAGTAAAACGCTCACTCTCTAGTCAACTTTGTTTGACTAAAACATGAAGATAATGAACTGAGTTTTTAAGCATTTACTCTCATTGGAGTACTTAAGGCTCGAAAACGGCCCGCCGGGGTCCGGAACGGGAAACGGCCGTCGGAAAATTTGGAAACCGGCACGAGCACTTCACTCGAGGGTAGAGTAACTTGTAGGAACTGATGGTTCGCAAATAGGTCTTCCGATTAGAGAAGTACGAGCGAAACATAGGATTTTCCAGCACTTAGGCTCAAAAACGGCCCACCGGGAGCCCGGAACGGGAAACGGCTACGGGAAAAATCGAAAAACCGGCACGAGCACTTCGCTCGAGGGTAGAGTAACTTGTAGGAGCTAACGATTCGCAAATAGGACTCCCAGTTAGATAATTACGAGCGAAACATAGGATTTTTCAACACTTAAGACTCGAAAACGGCCCATCGGGGGTTCAAAACGGGAAATGGTCGTCGGAAAATTCGAAAACCAGCACGAGCACTTCGCTTGAGCGTAGAGTAACTTGTAGGAACTGACGGTTCGCAAATATGACTCCCGGTTAGAGAATTACGAGCGAAACATAGGATTTTCCAACACAGGCTCGAAAACGGCCCGCCGGGGGCCCAGAACGGGAAACGGCTGCGGGAAAAATCGGAAATCGGCACGAGCACTTCGCTCGAGGGTAGAGTAACTTGTAGGAACTAACGATTCACAAATAGGACTCCCGGTTAGAGAATTACGACCGAAACATGGAATTTTCTAACACTTAGGCTAGAAAATGGCCCGCCGGGAGCCCGCAACGTGAAACGGCCGCGGGAAAAATCGCAAACCATCACGAGGACTTCGCTCGAGGGTGGAGTAACTTGTAGGAACTGACGGTTCGCAAATAGGACTCTCGATAGAGAATTGGACCTAAAAACGTTTAATTTTGAACACTTAGTCTCGAAAATAGGCCGTCGTTGGTCGAAAACGGGAAACGGCATTGAATAGTCCAAAAATCAGCACGAGTACCTTGTTCAATGCCAAAGTAACTTGTTGGAATTGACGGTTAGTGAATCGAAATTCTGGTTAACAAATTAGACGCAAAAGCCGCCTGCTTGTCAACACTTAAGTTGAAAAAAATCCGCATAAAAACTTAAGAAAATTTATATATATACACGTTTATGTTTCATTTATAATTTAATTGATTGAAAAGATTTTAAAGTTGTTTTTGTCATTGCAGATTCATGGTCGCTTAGGGGTCGGTTTCAGACTTGTGGGGGTGTTGGACTTCTTTTCGGTTTATTTGTATATATATTTTTATATGGGACATTTATATGAGACTGTATCATTATTGATTGTAATATTTGTTAAATGAGATGAATGATTTAATGAAAAATGGAGATGGTTGTTTGTTTATTTAGTAACTTTTGTTTCATTGCATTTTTTATGTTGAATATAGGTATATGAACATGTTTATTTTTTATACTGGTGTATAAACAGGTTTATTTTTTATATAGGTGTATAAACAGGTTTACAGGAAAATAATAATGAAAAAATAAATATAATATTAAAAAAAGACCTTTGCCGACGAAACTTTTCATCGGCAAAAGTAAAAAGAAAATTCTAAAAAAATAAAATACTTTTACCGACGTTTTTTTTCGTCAGTAAAGTAAAAAAAATTAAAAAAAATTATAAAATACTTTTGCCGATGATTTTTTTCGTCGGCAAAAGTAAAATATAAAAATTAAAAAATTTCGTTGGTAAAGGTAAAAAGAAAATTCTAAAAAAATAAAATACTTTTACCAATTTTTTTTCGTCAGTAAAAGTAAAAAAAAATTAAAAGAAATTATAAAATACTTTTGCCGATGATTTTTTTCGTCGGCAAAAATAAAATATAAAAATAAAAAAAATAAAATTATTTTGCCTACGAAACAAAACGTAGGCAAAAGTAAAAAAGAAAAAAAAAAAAATTCTTTTGCCGACGAAAAAAACGTTGGCAAAAGTAAAAATGAAAAATGAAAAAAAATTATTTTTCCGACAAAAAAAAATGGCAAAAGTAAAAAAGGAAAAATGAAAAAAAATAAAATCATTTTTCCGACGAAAAAAAACGTCGGCAAAAGTAAAAAAGAAAAATGAAAAAAAATAAAATACTTTGCCGACGAAAAGAAACGTCGGCAAAAGTAAAAAATAAAAATAAAAAAAATTAAAATTATTTTGCCGACGAAACAAAACGTCTGCAAAAGTAAAAAAGAAAAATAAAAAAAATAAAAAAATTTTGCCGACGAAAAAATTCGTCGGCAAAAGTAAAAAAGAAAAATTAAAAAAAAGTAAAATTCTTTTGCCGACGAAAAAAACGTCGGCAAAAGTAAAAAAGTAAAAAAAAATAAAATAAAATTTTTTTGACGACGAAAAGAAAACGTCGGTAAAAGTAAAAATAAAAAATAAAAAATAAAAAAAAATTTCTTTTGCCGACGTTGTTTTTCATTGGCAAAAGTGATAAAGAAAAAACTTAAAATTAAAATGATTTTGCCAACGTTATTTTTAGTCGGCAAAAGTCAAATAATCGTCGATAAAAATATATTTTTTGCTTACGAAAAATAATTTCATCGAAAAAATATTTTACCCGACGAAAATGTTATTTTTGGCGACAAAAATTTTTGTGGCCAAAAGTTCATGTTCTTGTAGGGCAACCAATGAGAATGAGAGTAGGGGATGGATTCGGACTGTATTTGGGAAATCAAATATGGTCGGGGTCAAGTTGGCCACCCCTAGTCTGTAGTTCAGCCCATTAGATGATTACGATCATTTAGAGTTACTCTGGGTTCTTATCCATTCAAAGGCACCTACTCTAGGCAGTATGGATGGCCATGCTCAAATGATATTTCTATGAGGGACTTATGTAATTCCAGAAAAGACCTTACATTCAAAAGGATTTCTCATAATTCCTCAAACCGGGAAACGGACAACATTGAGATTTGTGAAAAATCATGCGGGCTCAACTAGTAATTCAGTCACAAGTGAATTGCATAACCCCTTGGAACTTGATATTGAATAAAGAAAGCATCATGGACTAGATAGACCTCTGCCTTTAACTTGATGTTTTAAGTCGAGAATGCAAAATCCCTGACGATGGTTGGCCTCAAAGATTCGGGAGAAATTGAACAATGGGAAACAATCAAATCAATGCCAAACTGATCGATACGGATTGATCAACATCATCGGCTGATCAATCCTAATCATGTTATCTACCATAAATTTATATATATAAAAAACTAATTACACAATACTAAATTACTCTTCTCCAAAATTCACGTGAGGACACCTGAATACGTCCTATCAGAGATTTGATGAAAGCCCACACCATTCTTTGCAGCTATCACTGCCTTCTCCACTGTGATTTGGGGTCTTTTCGCCTTCTACGATTTAGGGGTTTTCTACCCATGAGACAGAAAGAGAGATGGCCGTGGCGTGCTGATTTACTACGATGATTTTTTTTTTTTTGCCGCGGAGAGAGATGGAGTTGGAGAGGAGTTGGAGACGTAGGGTTTTTAAGGAGATCTTTTTGTATTTGGTTCTGGATTTATGAATTATGACTTATGAGAGAGGAGTCTCAACTGGGGAATGGGGCGACCCTAGAATTGATGGGGCGAGCTTGGACTTGACCTGGTGCGTGGGCCATGCGGGGCCGTGTTCATCTAAAGGAATCTCAAAAACTTACCTGTCCCATAACGTGGGTCTGCCGCTGGCTAAAAGAATTAGAAGGCATTAAAAATCATGAACTATCAATAATAAAAAAGGAAAATAGAAAATGAAATTTTCATAAATTAAAATAGTTGATAAAACCTAAAGAAAAACTTTATGAATCTTAGATATCTAAAAAGAGAACTGATCAATTGTGAAGAAACTTACATTAAAAAATAGTTATTGCAGAAAGTTTCTTCATGAATATTAAGATGTCCTTAAAGTAGCATTCTTCTTTTGCAATAACCAAACAATACTCCATTGAAATTCCACCTACAAGTACCATCAAGAAAATAATCATTAATTAAAAAAAATTAGTGCAACATATTACTTCATCGCTAAAATTTTCATGGGGATTTGACATATTGGCCCCTCTTAGACATTGTTGTCCCAATTACATGACTCATAGTTAGCTAATGTCACCGGAGTCGTTTGACTCTGGTCCACCTTGTTTTTTTTACTTTTCTCCCTGGATCCCATGATATCATGGGATCCAAGTTAAAAATCCCATACATTAAAAAAATCCCTAGACCGTACGTCTTTCCCCTTTTCACCTTTTCATTTCCCCATCTTTCTTTTTTCACTTGCAGCAAGAGTCTGGACCCTGCTTCTGCAAAAATCTGTGAGAAGCCAAATGGGTCCTTCTTCTCCGGCCAACATATTTGGCGTCGACGAGAATGGCGGAATGAGTCTAGTTAATCTTCCTCGTCTCTGACTGGCACCGACCCTTGAGCAGTCTTCTTTCCTTCTCTGGCAACAGCAAGAAGCAAGAAGACTCATTTCTCTCTTCGTCTATCAGAGAAAGGAGAGGGTTCTTAAAAAGGGCACGATTTGTTATTGTAATTTTTTTTTCTGTAATTGGGTTCTTTTTCTTGTAATTTTTCTCTTTTGTGTTGATGTTTGGGAAATGGATTTTATGTTTATTGATAATGTGAGAGATATTTCAGGGATTGAGTTTTTTTTCCTTTAGTTTTTCTCAATTTTCTATGATGTTTGAGAAATGGGTTTTATGTTTATTGACGATGAGAGAGATATATCTGTAAAAGGGTTTTGTCATTGTGTTTTGGATGAGAGAGAGACTTTCAGTAATTAGGTTCCTTTTCTTTTGGGTTGATGTGAGAAGCATCCATTTTTTACAGTAAGTAGCATCCATTTTTTTATAGGACACCATTCATCGTTCATGAAAAGTATATCTACATGGTTGATTTTTCCAAAAGTTCTATTGTTAGAGAACTTCATACTCCAATATACAACAGAACTTGAAAAACCCATGATATTATGTGAACTAAGTGATTCCTCCATAAAATATAAACAAATGTTACTTACAAAATGCAGACAATTTGCAAAAAAAGAAAAAATGAAAACCATGATATCATGGGATAATCCCATGATATCATGGCTTTTCTGCAATACATTTGGTTAATTTTTTTTAAAAATTTGGGTAAAATGTTAGTCCAACAACAAAATATAAAAAATGATGCTCATTTAGCCTTCAAAATGATGGTCATGTGTCAATTTTACACGCTCTATCATTATTGATTCCTAAATAAAATACAAACATTACTTACAAAATGCAGTAATATAGAAACTGAGAAAGCCATGATATCATGGGATAATCCCATGATATTATGGATTTTCTGCAATACATTTGGGTAAAATGTTATTCTAATAACAAAACATTAGTAATGATGCCCATGTAGATTTATTTTGCATTGTATGTCATTATCAATTCCCCCTTAAAATATAGAATTCATTACAACAGTTGAGGGGGACTAATTTTTGCAACAGTCATACTTTAGAAATGGTAGCCATGTTTTTTAAGAACTTTTCATAAGCTCCAATTTGAAATGGGTCTGAGAAAAATGAATTCTGCTTGCTGGTTGCAGAAAGTCTGTGCCATAGAGACCATTAAAACCCACCATATCATGTGAACTGTGGTTGAAGAGAACATGTGAGTCCCATGGTTTCATGGGACTGTGCCATGATATTATGGCTTCTCTGCTGCATATTGGGGCAAAAAGTTCTCCAACAATAGAACACATGAAAAATCAACCGTGTTGATTTAGTTTCCAATTACATCATCCAATTCCACAATATGGTATTCACAAAATATATCCACCTACAAATACAAAAGGTTTCCAATTACATCATAAAAAAATACTTGCATCCACAAAAGCACACATAATTCAGTGCCCTTGAATAAACTGGTGCTGATGTATTGACCGGAGAAGAAGGACCCATTTGGGTGACTTCACTCCCTTTATGCACGCACAGATAGAATCCACTGCTGATAAAATACTTGGTGACTTCACTCCCTGCATGCACAAATAGAATTCTAGGCTTCAGCCCTGCAATATGTTGATCGAAGAAGAAGGACCCATTTGTGTTCTGGTCAATGAGAAGCTAGCTTATAAGAACCATCTTCGTTGAAAACCCAGTTTCCATCATAAACCTGCAAAACGGGAGATGACCATCAAAAGCACATTGACCGTTTTGTAGACAATGTCTTTGGAGAACCCCAGCGGGCGCAGTGCATCTACGGCAGCATCTGTTCTCTCCAATCCCACCTGCATCGATTTGGAAGATGACACAAAAAAGAAAAGAAGAGGATTAGAAAGATGAAGAACCCAAATGTTGCAGAAGCAGGGTCCAAACTCTTGCTGCAAGTGAAAAAAGAATGAGGGGGAAATGAAAAGGTGAAAAGGGGAAAGATGTACGGTCTAGGAATTTTTATAATGTATGGGCTTTTTAACTTGGATCCCATGATATCATGGGATCCAGGGAAGAAAAGTAAAAAAAAAAAACAAGGTGGACCAGAGTCAAACAACTCTGGTGACATTAGCTAACTATGAGTCATGTAATTGGGACAACAATGTCTAAGAGGGGCCAATATGTCAAATCCCCATGAAAATTTTAGCGATGAAGTAATATGTTGCACTAATTTTTTTTAATTAATCCCCATGACACTGCTGCTGGTGGTGTCGCTTGACTGCCCCTGCTGCGGTCATCTCCCTGCTGCTGTGATCGTCCCAAAATTGGGACCGGTCGGGAGAAAGTGAGAGAGTGAGAGAGAGAAAAGAGAGAGCGAGAGAGAGGGAAGTAGCAAATCCAGAGAGAGAAAGTGCAGACAGAGAGAGCGAGAGCGAGAGACAGAGAGAGCGAGAGGAAGAGCGAGAGACCGAGTGAGAGAGAGAGAGAGAGAGAGAGAGAGAGAGGGAGGGAGAGAGAGAGAGAGAGAGAGAGAGAGAGAGAGAGAGAGAGAGAGAGAGAGAGAGAGAGAGAGAGAGAGAGAGAGAGAGAGAGAGAGAGAGCTCTTGAGCGCAGGGAGTAGTGAGAGAGAAATGGGAGAGACCGAAAGCAGAGAGAGAGACAGAGCGGAGCGAGTGACGAGGGGAAGATAGAGAAGAAAAGAGGGAAATGAGGGGAAAAGGAAACATTTGGCGGGAGAGGGGAAAAAAATAAGAAAACGTGGGTGGCCAAATTTTTTGCAATTATTTTTTGTTGAAAAAAAATTTTTCATTGGTAAAAATTATTTTAGATTTTTTTTCTTAACAAGTGAAAAAGAATCTAAAAACCTTTAAATGTCGATAATAAATTTTCTGACTCTAATTTTAGACGACAAAAAAAAATATAGGTAAAGGACTCAGACTTTTAATTTTCCTAGAAATAGAGTTCAACATTACAGAAGTTTTACAAAAAACGCTGTTAATCGTTCATTTTACCGACGTCATATAATCAATCGATAATAGTCTCTGATAGTTTTACCGAGATAGAATAAAATAAAAAAGATTTTATAGGCTCGATAACGTCTAATCGGGGGTCCGAAACGAGTAATGTCCCCTGGTTAAAAATTGAAAACCGACACGAGCACTTTGATAAGGGGCAAGTAACTAAACTGTACTGACTGTTCATAAATATGGCTCCCGATTAGAGAATTTAAAGTTCCTACAAGATTTTCCAGGTGCAGGTGCGCAGGCGAGGGGAGACAGGGGAGGAAGAAGAAGAGAGGAAGTGAGGGAGGAGAGCAGGCAGACAGATGGGGAACGAGGGAGAGAGAGAACAGAGAAGAAAGAGAGAGGAGAGGGGGAATGGTGCGCGGTGTGTGCGGAGGGCAGGAAGAGGCTAGGGAGGGGTTTATTGACGTCATAAAATTCGTTGATAATAGAATTCGTCAATAATAGTCTTTGATATTTATTTTTCTTAAAAATGATGTTAATAATAAAAAGAGGGGTTTTGGTGGCGGGAGAGGGAAAAAAATTTGGTAAATTTTCGGGACGATTATTTTCGTCGCAAAAAATAGATTTTTCATCATTAATAATTATTTTAATTTTTTTTAATTGAAAACAAGTAAAAAGACTACTAACCTTTACTGATGTTTTATATTAAACATCGGTGATAAATTTTCCGACTCTAATTTTCGTCTCCTTCTCCATTCTTTTCTTTCCATTCTCTTTCTCCTACTCTTTTACTCTCCCTCACAACCACCCACTGCACTGCCATCACCACCCGGCTTGCATAGCCACTGCACTCACCTTGCACCACCTTCGGAGATAGAATTATAATGGTAGAATTTAAGTTCATCATACGACTTCAACTTCGGAGATAGAAATATAATGGTAGAATTTAAGTTCATCATACGACTTCATACGACTTCACGTGTGGACCAAAAGTCTGTCCTATGACCAAATTTAGATTGAATTGTTTGAGAGTCAGCTTCTTTCCTTTCATATATTTTTTTTTAGAATTTAAAAACAGATGACATGGAAGGTACACCTAAAAACTGAGGAGATGATGCATCTTCTGGAGTTACCTGCTTATATTTCTTGTAGATTCGCTTGGTTACTATGTTCTTGGATTCATCATTAATCGACATGGCATTGCACATCTCAGCCCAGTACTCATCATAATGAGGCTCCCATTTCTTCAAACAAACGGCTGAAACTATTGGACCAAAATTCATATTCCAACAACTACTAGCACCGGTTTTTTTTCTTTTTCATTCTAAGAGAAGAAGGCCGTAAACTTAGATCTATATCTCAATCACATTCACACCATATCCTTCAAGGCCTCACTCTATCATCCACGTCAGCAATAATTTTACCGAAGTAAAATAAAAATAAAATAGGATTTTCCAACACTTATGATCGAAAAACGGCCCACCTTGGGTCCGGAACAGGAAACGGCCAACGAAAAATTTGGAAACCGGTGCGAGCACTTCGCTCGAGAACAAAGTAAATTGGCGGAACTGACGGTTCGCAAATAGGACTCCCGGTTAGAGAATTAGAAGCAAAACATAGGATTTCCCAACACTTAGGTTCGAAAACGGCCCGCAGGGCGTACGGAATGGGAAAAGGCTCCGAAAAAACTGGAAACCGACACGAGCACCTCGCTCGAGGTGAAATTAACTTGCAGGAACTGACGGCTCGTAAATCGGACTCCCGGATAATGAATTAACCCTTAAAACGTTGGATTTTGAACACTTAGGTTCAGTTTGGCGTCTCTACTTTTCTCTTCTTATTGGCTTAATACTGATGGAATCCGATTTTAGCATGTTTGGATGAAGCTTCTACTGTGTCCATTTCAAATGGCACTAAGACAAACATTTGTGATCCAAACCGTTGATCAAGTTAGGGGGGCTAAAGACGGCCATGATACCAAAAGTCAACCATTGGATCATTATAGATTGTGATGTATTGATGAAAACGTACAGACCATTAGATCATCATTTATGGAATTACGTCCTATTTTCGCAATCCAGATTTTTAGTCCTTTTCAAAAGGTCATTTATAGTTATAGGTCCCAACCCCAAATGTTGATTCAATATGGATCATGAAATATTTTTGAAATAAATATCAATCGTTGGATTAATGCATGGTTACTACAGTGCATTCACAAGTTAAGACATGCAGTCCGTTTTTTCTACATTTCCGAACAATCTGGATGACTAATGGAAGATATAGACCATAGACCCCCTTTATATTGCAAGTAACGTTACTGGATCAAATTCCAACGATTCATGTATTGTGAGATATTGACAAAAAGGACCAAATGGTTAATGGTTCAATTTTAATTTTTGTGGGCCACTTTTTCCCGATCTAAACACAAAATCCTCTTTAGGAGGTCAACAATGATTATCTAGACAAATCTTAACACTTGATTCATCATGGATATAATTATTTTATTTCCTCGGTAAAATGAATATGAAAATAAATAAAAATTAATAAACAGATTTACCAACGTTTAATTTCGTCGGTAAAATAAAAAAATTTTTTAAAAGATATTTACCGACGTGTTTATTTTTGTTGGTAACATGATCGTAAAAATAAATAAAAATTAATAAACATATTTACCGACGTTTGTATTTTCGCATGTAAATTTAATATAAAAATAAATAAATATTCATAAACATATTTACCGACGTTTTATTTCGTCGGTAAAATTTAAAAAATAATTTTTTTTTAAAATTTAAGAATGGCCTTTGCCGACGTTTTAACAAAAAACGTCGGTAAAGGGTTAACTTTTGGCCACGTTTTTTAGAAACGTCGGTAAAAGTCTATACTTTTGCTGACGTTGTTAAAAACGTCGGTAAAGGATGCACTTTTGGCCACGCTTTTTACGAAACGTCGGTAAAAGTCATTACTTTTGCCGACGTTTCTAAAAACGTCGATAAAGTGTAGACCTTTTGGCCACGCTTTTTACGAAACGTCGGTAAAAGTCTACCATTTGCCGACGTTTTGTAAAAAAGTAAGGACCCTTTACTGACGTTTTTCAAAACGTCGGCAAAGGTATATCTTTTACCGACGAATTTTTAAAAACGTGGCTAAAAAACGTGGCTAAAAGTATAACTTATTGTAGTGATAGTCTTTACAGATTGGCAGGGAATACAAATATTATTGGTGAAAGTGGAGCAATTTCAAGGTTCAAGAAAAAAGAAACAGTCAATTGAGGTGGAGTTAAATAGGAAATCAAAAGATGGTACAACAAGTATTTTCATGAAGGCGTCTATCAGTGGATCAAAAATGCAGAAATAACAAAAGGAACACCAGGTTAAAGGCAAAGAATGAAAAACTCCCAATGCCTCGGGCCCAGGGAAACGTGCAATCGAAAGGATGGTTACATTTGCCTTCACAGTTGAAAGTGGGAAGTCTTTGTGTTGCACGGATGCTACCAATCATGGCAATAATGGACAGAATTACTTCAGAAGAATGAGATGAAGGTGTTAGAGAAATCAATGACAAGGTAGTTCAATCCACGCTCGAGCTTGAGCGGTTTGACCCATCATTAAGATAGTGGGTGCACCTTAGGCTAAGGGATTGCAAGAGTCGTGCCCGATTGTAATGGGTGCGGGGGCGTAGCTTTTAGCGGGGTATAAGATGGAATGACGACATTGTCGTGTATGTTCAAGGTGACTCGAGGATTGATGGAGTCCAAGCCAAGGTGGAGATTGTTGAATTTATCTCTTATATTCCAGGTTAGGAGGAATAGTTAATTTGGATTAATCTGGGTATAACTAGGTTTGGGGTGTTTTGATAATAGTACCCGGACTTTCTTGGGAGGTAAAAGCTGACTTTCTTTGAAGTTTAGAAAGTAAAAATTATATATATGATGTGATCGGTAACCTTAACCCTAAGTACAATAGAAAGGAAGAAAGAGGAATTGATGGGAGCTCATTTCACGGATGCAAACGGATGTCTAACTATGTAAATCGACGTGTCTCCATCTTTATGGATCGTTTGCTTGATTATTTGGGTGGATTTGTGCATGCATGTTTGTCGATCGCAGATTGTCCATTCTGTTGCTCCATCAACCAACATATGCTCCTTTATCAAAAACATCTTTTACAAATAAAGAACATATATTCTAGGAAAAATGTTGGTCTTGTTAATCTATCCACATGCAAGTAAAAATACTCAAATCCTTGTTTTCTTTTTTATTAGAAAAGAGAATGTTGGATCAAAGCTGTCAAAATAAGTTGTCGACCAAGATTCATTTGCAAATTGTTGCCCAGTATCCATGCCTCTTTTCACACATAAGATCAATGGATGAAAAGAAGGATGAAAGGATGAAAAAGCTTGTCTGAGGAGTTTGAGAAGAGACCTTTAGTAACTTTTTTTTTTTTTAGAATAAGATCGAGTACCGAAGAACAAAAGCCAATCTGGACCCTTAGAACTTTGGTTTCCCCTTTTTCTTAATGTTCTTAAATTTATTATGGATAAAAGGAAAACCAAGGCTTGCAAAGGAACTATAAGCGAGAGGAGTTTTCTATGTTCTCAAAATATGTTGACGTCAAAGATTCTAATGAAGTAGAAGTGTCAGTAATATTGGAAGATCTTAGGATTTATGCCTCAAATAATTTTCATATAGCTTAGTAGTGAAAAGTGATTCTTCAAATGTGATATCTTGGATGTCTTATTTGGAGAAGGGTCCATGGAAATTCCAATTTCTTTTCAATGATCAAGGCTATGCATGCCTTCATCTTTAAATATTGAGTTTCATCATGTGTATCGGTCCGCAAATGACATGGTGGATGCTTTGGCGAAGTTGGGGCAAATAGAGATGTAGCTTTCTTTCATTTTTATGAGGGTATTTAGCTCTAATACCTTCACACGTGCTTTCTTCATTCTCCTTTTTCTATGCTTGTATCTTTTTTAAGTATTTAATTTATCGTATTGTTACAAAAAAAAATAGTTTAATGAGTATTAAATTTGAGCTTGAAGAGCTCAAGAGAACAAGGGTAATCTGATCAGATGTTGTATAAGTGGTCCCAAATATGACAGTAGATAGAATACATGGTTTTCATGAGAGAGTGTGAGTTTTGAGTCCTCTTTTAGTTAAAAAATAAAAATAAAATAAAGATAAATTTATCATTTTGTGTGTCATGTAATGAAATGAGGTTAAATTTAAGCCTAAGCCGTGCTAGACCACTTCGTCGTCCAATTTTGAGAGCTCGAGGTGAGTCAAGCCAACTCAGCTCAACCTCTATCCTACAAAATCGGAGCTTGAACTTGAGTCAAGCCATGAAAAAGCTCATGAGCTAGGTCAGATCATGACCACCATAAGTCGGGTTACATCTTGTAATCTGAAATCATGCGGAGATTTTTATAATATTAACTCAGAGATAAATTATAATTCAACCTCCTCCTTGGTGTTTTCCATATAGACTCTATCCAGGCTCGGGCTTATGCTTGCACTCGAGCTTGGACTTAGGCCGAGTTACATTTAATTAATTAAGAGCTTGTTCGGTAACAAGCAAGAACTCCATAGATATGATGATTCTTCACTACCACTAGAATACAGATTCCTCGCTGGGGATTTGTATAGTTGAGAATTTCACATTGATGTTGTGTTTCGATGCATATAGTTTAAAAAAATAGGGTTCAGTGTGCAAATCCACTTAATTGAGGATTTTCAAATCTTATGGAGGTGGTCGGTTATGAAATTCCTAGTAAATGAAGATTTTCATTCGTCCAGATCTTTAGAAATTTACAATTGCCAAAGATGGATTTAATTACCACGACTTTAGGGAAACCAAAAATTTTTTTTCTAAATATTTGGGGCGTGTTTAGCATCTTTCTAGTGGGATGTTCCCATGACATAAGGTTGTGGAAAACATGTTTGGCATGTGTAAATCACTGTTCCGAATTTTAATCTCATGGGAAGGAATCTCAAAATCTTATCCCGCTGGCATAAGAAAGAGGGAACGAAAAAAAATTTATTTTTTTAAGAAACAACTTGCTAGCACAATTATTTCTTACTTAAGTCTAACGTCGGGAAAATCTAACTTTTACCGACGAATTTATAAAAACGTGGCTAAAAACGTGGCTAAAAGTGCAGTTTGTTGTAGTGCTTATCTCTTTCTTTTAAAGAATGTCATCTAAATACTCTAAATCATCCCCTTTATCCTAAAGGTAGGCCCCAAGTTCACAATCTCAAAGAAGGTAGCCCCACTTTATAATTCTTAAAAGCGGGTCACGTGGTTACAGTCACAAAAGGTGGGCCATATTATAATTCTATAATGGCGGGACCGCATTAAAAATCCTATGAATGTGGGCCCTATCTACTAATTTATAAAGGTGGGTATCACATTATAATTACTAAAGGTGGGTCTAATGTCTACAATCACAGAAAAGGTGGCCCCACTTTATAATTCTTTAAGGTGGGTCATATGGTCGCAATCACAAAAGGTGGAACCACGTTGTAAATCCTATGAATATAGGCCCACATTGTGAATCCTTTGAACGTAACCCCATGTTGAGATTTCTAAAGGTGAGTACCACATTGTAATTTTTTAAAGGTGGGTCCCGTTTTCACAATTACAAAAAAGGCCCCCACATTATAATTCCCATAAGGTGGGCCCACATTGTAAATCATATGAATGTGTTACCTCCATGTTCAGATTTCTAAAGGTGGGCACCACATTATAATTTCTAAAGGTAGGTCATGTGTACTCCACAATCACAAAAAATGTGGCCCCACTTTGTTATTCATAGATGTTGGTCAGGACCACAAAAGGTGCACCTACATTATAAATCGTATGAATGAGGGCGCGTATTCCAATTTCTAAATATGGTACCATGTTGTAATTTCTAAACGTGGGTCAATATTTAGATTCACAAAAGGTGGCCCCATATTATAATTCCTATAAAGGTGGGCCTACATTGTAAATCCTATGAAAATGGGTTCCATGTTTTAATTTCTAAAGGTGAGTACCACATTGTAATTACTATAGTCGGGTCCCATGTACGATAATAATAGAGTGGCACAAACAATAAAAGGTGGGTCTCAAATTGTAAATCATACGCCCACTCCTTAGATAAAAACTTATATAATGTTACCAAACAAGTTCTTTACCGCATATTCTTAGTAGAGTAATTTAATATAATCACTACACTATAATAATCGATTAGTAACGGACATACAGCCGTTACAAAAAATATTAGTAAATGTAAAGTAACGGAAGATACTTTGTGACGGTTATGAATATTGCTAACGGATAATAAATGTAACAAATTACCTAGCGGAAAGATATCCGTTACTAATAAGAAATCTCAAATGTTACAAAATCACCCAAATGGTGTAGTGAATGATATGCCAAACAAGTTCCACAGAGTATAGCCTCAGCACAACCTGATCCGAGCACAAAATTGAGAGGAACACAAGAACGATGCCAAACGGGCCCTTGGTTGGAAAACGTGGCCTAAAGGAAAACCAAATCTTGCTGAAAAATCAAAACTTCCTTGAATAGAGCAATCTAATAGAGAATCAAGTCTTTTGAATGATTTTAAGCATTGAATAAAGCCAAATCATCATCATCTTTTTATAATTTGTTTCCTGACGAAAACCTACTTGCGTACACCTCATGTTTTTACCTTATTCATGCACCCCTTACTCTCCTTTCCAAAAATAGAAATAGAAGAAATCCAAATACTAAAGATCTTTTTAGGAAAACTAGATAAGTTCTAATTTAATTACAATAAAGCAAATCAAAAAAGTTGCTAAAAATAGGAAAGCTATCTATCTTGAGGATCTTACACTCTCCTTTCCAACGGCCTTCTATGGGCTGTTTCAACAAAAAATCAAAAGATCCAAACCATCAAATCTCACAAACCAGCTACCAATTAAACTTTCAATGACTCACAAATCAATGTGTCCAGAAGTGCAATATAAATACAATCACACCACAAAACCCATCTAACAAAATCCACCAGCATTGTCTAACCAAAAAAAAAAAAAAGACAGCATGAAGATCCATTCCTTCATATCCCACCCTGTCATCCTCATCCTCCTCCTCGCCCTTGTCCATAAGCTCGCCCCTGCGAGCGCCAGAGACCCAATGGTTGCGGGCGCATGGGAGCCCATAAAAGATGTGAAGGATCCACAAGTTCAAGGACTGGGTAAATTCTCCGTTTTAGAGTACAACAAAGAGAAGAATGCAAACCTTTCGTTCAAAAGCGTGGTCGATGGTCAGGAACAAGTTGTCGCGGGAGTCAATTATCGGCTTACTGTGGAAGCAATGGATGGCGAGGTGACCAAGACCTACGAGGCGCTAGTGTGGGAGAAGGATTGGGAAGGGTTCAAACGCCTCATCTCCTTCAAACTCATTAAAGGTTGATGGGTGCTTTCTGGTGAAGGGTAAGAAATTATGTAGTGATCTTTTTCTGTAATCATTAAATAAATATGGACAGTTGAAATGAGTCCAATTTTTAAGAAGTTGGTTTTATTAGTGATGGTCATGTCGCTTATGTTTTTCTAACACTTCTAATCCCTTGAATTTTCACCAGCAGTGCAGTGCAGGATTTTCAATTCTCATCCTCCACGAGGCAGGACCTCTCTAAATTAAAGAAACTCATCCAAAATCGTGGTGGATGCATGGTTTCCATGGGGAATTTCCATAGGAGAAAATTGCCCCAAAGAATTAAAGACACTCTTCGAAAATCATGCATGGTTTCCACACAGGATTTCCATATATAGGAGAAAATTGCCTTTGTCTAAGCCATTCAATCTTGGCAGTAGGTTCAAACAAAGCGCCTGATAAGAAATTTTGCCCATGTCATGAACATATGTTTTTTGTACTTCGTGCAGTATACTCAGGTTTCCTCGCAAGAAGAAAATAATAACAATAACAATAACAAACAGAAAATAATAACAATAACAATAACAAACAGAAGAGTGTATCAATATGTCCCTCCAGAGTCTCTCATGTCAAATGGGGAATTTTCCCCGAAGGATGTTCTTGCATAGATGTATCTACGTTGTCTAGATCAAGGCCTTGAAATTCAGGGGCTTCTCTATTCTTTGAATGGAGCCCCACTTTTTTAACGTCGGGATTGTGACGTGCGAGGAAGAGAATTAATTTTATTGACAATTATAACGCATTTTATGGATTGATTGTTGGGTTATTGTCTTGTTTTCCAATTTAGTCGGGTCGGCTCATCTGGGTTAGCCAGGACTGAGGATTAGGTTAAGGGTGTTTTAGTCATTATGTATGGGAGCTTTTTGGGGGGCAAGAAAGCATGGAATATATATAATGATGTATTGTAACCCTAACTCCTGGGATTGAGAGGGGAGGACGATAGACAAGGTTTCCCTTCCCGGTGGACATAGGCAATCTTCCAAAACTACGTAAAATTATTGTCTTCTCGTGTTTGGTTGCTTGATGGTTTAATTATTTTTCTACATCGTGGTAGACCGTTACGCCACTTCTCCCAAAAGTATTTTTCCGCTACGCCAATTCTCCCAAAAGTGGTATCAGAGTGAGGTTGGAGATCGCTCGGGTTCACGATCGACGGATCTAAGGTTAGATAGGAGAGGAAGGCGAGGATCGGTGTGCCATAGCTCGGATCCATCTTCCTGGACGCTTATCTGAGATGGTCTTTATCTAAGGTTTGCTTGAAACAAACGAGATTCAAGCTTTGTTTTCTGGATTGTCAAACAAATTAGAAGAGAGACTCGGTTGGGATCTCAAGGTGGGCAACAAAGTTCGTAGGGTTTTGTTGCCGCCAGTTTTGCATAACCTAAAACAAGAAAGTGTTTGTTTTTATTTTACTTTTTTGGAGGGGGGGTCTTGTTTTAGAAAACAATAGAGTCTCAAGGCTTGTTTCCGGCCTGGATTTGCAGAGGATCGACCCATAGTGGGCCACATTCCTTGATTGATCGAGATAAAAGGAGCAGGTGTTTTAGTTATCTTGGAGACCGCCGTTGTCGTGCTCGGAGATGATGGATTTTGTGGCTATTGGCTAGCTATTGTTTGCAAAATGATGTGAATATTTATTTCAATCCATTAAAACTACAATTGCATAGTTTTCTTATTAATACAATGGCAATTACAAGTCGAACCCACCCACAGGGAGCGCGTTTGAACTAATTAATTAAAAATCTAAATTTTTATCTTAAAAACAATAATAAAAGAGATGTGTGATGTGTGAATCCGAAACTTAACAAAATCAAAACTAAAGTGCAAGAATAATAATAATGAAAAACATATCAGAATATCATGAATCCATTAAGGAAACTAATCTATCAATTCATGCAATTAATAAAATAAAATTATCTCAAAATTAATTCGGATCAGGAACAACTCAACGTTTCTTATCCGGGTGATTTGTCTATAAAAAATCATAATTCTTTTATAAATTATCTAAAGAAAAAACCTTCTTCACCTAATGAAAATATGAACTTATCTAAATATCTGACACCATTCAAACATAGACTATCAAAGAACTAGATCTAAGCATAATCTATTAAGAAAGCATACATGATTAAAGGATAATTCAATTAGAACTAAAATCAAAGGTTTGCAATAGACTTGAAGAGAGATTTATTAATAACATTACGCATGGATAGAGACAATTAAACTACTAAATCAGATTGCATGAAAAGAACACAGAATAATACTTAACTTCATCAGATATTCCGATCGAAAAGACTACTCCTCCATGGCAAAATAACTTCTGAACTTCTTTATTAAAATCTCCATGTGAATACAATCAAGCTCTCAGATTTCTCTCTTTTAAACCTAAATTCTGGAATAGGGCTCCAGATCACCCAATTTATTTCTCACTTTCTTTTCTACACTAGAGAGAGAAGAGAATAAGAGAGTGGAGAGGGGAGATGATGGAGGATGTCCATGGGAGAAGAGAAAACATCGGTAAGGACGTCACATGGCATGTCCTTTTATGGATTTTGAACCCCCAATTTGTTTCTTTTTGGACTCTGTGAAGAGAGAGAGTTTTATCTCTTATGTGAGAGATTTCTTCCTTGGCCTCCAAGCATAAACGACATAAGATAGGGAGAATCGTCTAGATGAATCGGGATTCTTAGATTTATTTGTACACATGCCCTCTTTCAATTAAAACTTAGAAAAGAATTGGGCCCACTTTCGATAATAAATATTCATTCCCGAGTGGAAAGTTTGCATCCAAATTTCCGAGGCCATAACTTATTCATTTCATCTCTAAATCACATGATCTTGGGCTCTACGGATATCTACTTGAAAAGCCTTTCCAGTGGTACCAAGATTGCACTGATAAGACCAACAGTTTGAGAGATTTGCCTGTTCTAAGTTATGTTGTCCTGAAAAAAAATGGGACTGACTTCCTTCTTGCATTAGGACTCTTCCTCTCATCCTTTGAGATGATCTTTCCTTCTTAGACTCCAAGATTGATAAGGATAAGATAAGAAGGAGTCTTATTGTTGATTCTCTCCTTGAATTAGAGTAGAAAATCAATGATAGTGGGAACCACATGCAATAGTATACGATTGCATGCGAAAGGTCGCACAAAAGTCTTCAAAACTCTTCCATACATGAGAGATGGGGCCCTTGCTTGTTGTTGGTCGTCCCAAGCACGAGGGAGGCATGGCTAAACGTCCAATGGGATGTGTAGGTCCCATTTATGGTGCACGGCTTCCTTGTAGTATAATAACTGGATTTTCTGCACATGTTAATTCAAGCCATGAATTACTGAAGAGCCCAGTTGAAGTGGGATCCGTCTGGACAGAGTTCTACTCTAACTAGGACTCTCCAAATGAAAACTACATAAAATACTAAATAATGCAGAAAATGTATACGGGATGTGCAAATTTATTTCCTTAGTAAAAATACATGAAATGATTAAATTAAATAAATAATGATGCAATTCACCTAATTAAGTCCCTAATTCAACCTAAAATGATGCATAGATGATGCAAATTTATGAACTTAACACAAAACCGGAGAAATAAAGGGTTCAGACTCTTGACGGAGATCGAAGAAGAACAGTTGGGCTCCTTATCGTTACATAAAGGAGAAGGAAAGAGGAACATATTTGAGATCGGTGGGCCATAGCTCTAATCATAGGGTTCTATTGCATAGATAGAGGAAAGAGGGGCTGATCTTGGGCTTCCTTAAAATAGAGGAATGGGTCCAGACTCGTTGATTGTTGCCAAAGTAGAAAATCTTGTACTACCAATTATGGTGTATCTATACCAAAAATAGGAAATTGGAACGGATTACCGTTCCTCATCCGTCTGTTCCTAATCCGTTAATCCGTTCTAAAATTTGGAACGGATTAGGAACGATTTAGGAACGGATTAACGGATTAGGAACGATAATCCGTTCCAATTTCCTATTTTTGGTATAGTTGAAAATCCATAAAGTGGAAGAAACACACGGAGGTGAGGGCTCTGTTTGTTGGTGTGTTACAGAACTGAAGGAAGAATAAGAGCAAAGGCTTCTCAAAGCATCCGGTCTTGAGGTTGAAGAAGGCGTCGTTGCTCATAATCACCGAAGAAGAAGACCACCGCTGCCACCTAGTTGCAGAAATCGAATGGAGAACGTGAGGTAGAGAGGGGTTGGTAAAACATGAGCTAGATTGAAGTATTTGATGGTAAAACGACTTCTAAAAAATGGCTGAGAATAGTTGTGGACTCCTTTGACATAATAAGGACTGGAAAAGGTCCTATATGGGTCATCAAAAAACCATACAGAAGAGAGGGCGGTGAGTTTCATATGACTCAACCACTCAGATGATGTATTACTTGATCTCATAGATAAAGAAACTGCTCTGGGAGTTTGATCAAAGCTCGAAAGCTTGTACATGATGTCTGATTTGAGTCATGGAAAGCAAAGATCTGCGTCCAAGGGACCGTAAAGGACCGGACGTGCTTAAGTTGATGAAAAAGAAAGTCCTCATGTTGTTCTGCAAGAAATACGAACATCTAAAAAGGAATTGCAGGAAACGGAAGGAGGACTTAGGCAAAAAAAGCGAAAGAATCATAATCAGAAGGAGTGAACGTGCCAAAAAGGTCGGCTTCAGATGACAGGGAATCACTTTTGGTTTCTATCTATACGGATCGGGTTAATGATTCATGGTTTTTTGGGTTCTGATTCTTCATGTCGCACGTGTGAGAGTAAAGATTGGTTTGATGTATATAAACTTCATGTGGAGGATCTATTCTTATGGGAGACAATGCAAGATTGACGAACAATAAAATTATAACAGTAAAGATTCGAATGTTGATGGGATATTTAATACCATATAGGATGTTATGAATGTTCCGGGTTTGCAAAGAAATTTGGTTTCTTTGGGTTCCTTAAACTCTAAGGGTTGTATGTGCACTATGGTATATGGAGTTGTAAAGGATGCAAAGGGAGCATCGGTCATCATGAAGGGTAAGATAGTCGGAAATCTCTACAGGTTGATAGGGGATGGAGCTTCCGATGGAGTAGTGAAGGAGACATCAAGTAACAGGGGGACTAGACTTTGTTCAAGTGGAGTTTGATGTGACAAAATCTTCAGAGGAAGACGGATTGACGGGGTCTTCAAAGATATCATCTAGCGGTAATACAAGAAAACCTGAATAGAAACGACTTACTCAGAAGGGCATTTGGGTTCCGATTTGTCACGGTGCGAAGAACATAAATTCATTATCGGAAAAAGGACAATCACAAGTTCTACGAGAAGAATACCAAGATGGAGACAAAGAAGGAAGGATTCATAAGGCGCCAATGAGAATGAGATTCGAGAATGTCTCTTTTGTCTTGACGATTGGCAGTGAAGGTTCATTGTGTTGTAAGAATGCATGCAAAGATGGAAACAAATGGATGGCACTTCGGAGGATCAAGAGAGGGGTGTTCAGGTCGAAGGAAGCAACTAATGGAGGTGCACTCGGGCTTGAGGTGCGGATATGTACGGAGATGATAGGTATCTTCAAGGTGGCTTGAGAATTTGTGGAAATCAAGCCAATATGGAGATTATTGGGTTATTGTCTTGTATTCCAGTTTAGTCGGGTCGGTTCGTTTGAGTTAGCCAGGATTGAGGATCAGGGTCTGGTGTATTTTTGTCATTATGTATGGGGCTTTCTTGGGGGCCAAGAAAGTATGAATTATATATAATAATTTATTGTAACCCTAACTCCTGGGATTGAAAGGGGAGAAGGATAGATAAGGTTTCTCTTCCCCGTGGACATAGGCAACCTCACCGAACCACGTAAAATTGTTATGTTCTTATGTGTGATTGCTTAATGGTTTAATTTCTTTTGTGTGTCGTGGTAGATTGTCGATTGCGGGTATTTTTTTTCCGCTCTGCCACTTTCCTCAACATGCGTCCCTTCCTACAATTAGAGTGAAATGAAGTGATTGCAACCCAAGAGGAGATAGGGCCCTTCTGATATATAGAAATGGGTTGCATTTATTGCATGTGCTCAACAAAACTGATCGTCACCTTTACAGCTGCACCAAATCATCAGTTTTTCAATCCAAACTCCATACTACAAAACTTCATTTTCAAGATATGTTATTAATTTCTCAACTAAAGTACCATTGGTACATCCCAAGTGTCCAAATATATTGGCACATGCCTAAATTTTAAAATATATATGAGGATGCAAAATTGAATTATAGTGAAAAGCTTACTTGTGATCAATGCAGCTTATTTGTGATCAATGTTACCGTTGATTAATTGACTCTCAAATGAGAGTAAAATCTAGAGATGGCAATAGGTGGTTTAAACGGGACCCACTTCAGCATGCTCCTGGTCAGGGCAGGTTTGGTAGTGTATTGGTAGGTTTTCGGTTGGGTATGAGGTAAGTTTGGATTTCGCGTGTGTCTAATCTACTCTATTTCATCGTTCTTTACTTTATACATATGCATGTGCATTTATCCTTTATCATATGGTTAGGGACAAACTTGATAAGGCCCACCTAGAGCCCCACTGATCATGGGACTACGGGGAGATAAAAAGAGTCATCTTGGATGGGCCCTTATATCAAGTTTGGGGTCAATCTAAAGTCTCTAACACCTTTATTCGTGGTCCACAAAGTTAACGACTTTATATTAAAGAAAAGTCTTGACTCTCCATCCAATAGTTCAATCCATTTGGATTAGTGAAAACTCAATTGATCTGTTATAGGTCACGGGGTCCAAGTGTGTAGATGGTTCGGATGGATCATAAAGTATGTCCCACTATGTTGTCCCTCACCATAATATGGTGAGGGATAGATGTGCATGAATATTTCCCCACAAATTAAGGTTTTGTATATACAACTTTATTGGTTCAACTAGTATTATGGAGTGATATTTTCCTTAATGTCATGTGTTAAAATCTTTCTTAATACATTAATTTTATAATTTTTTTAAAAAAAATATAGATACAACCACAAAAATCCAATCCGACCCAAGACCATCATGAGACTACTGGCTTGCTATGACAACCATAAAACTGACCACAAACGAGAATGTTATTTGTACCGCAAATTCCAAACATGGGGATTTTGAGTCTCCTTTTTTTTTTGGTAACCGAGTCAAGCGAGTTGGGCCCCAAGAGAGAGCCCGCACACACAAAAAGACAACCCGCACAAGCAATGACGGACCCAGGATTTTCTTTTGAGGGGTGCAAACCTTATATAAGTAGTTTGGTTTTGAGGGAAAATCGAGAATTTTCATGTGGTAGTTTGGTTTTGAGGGCAAATCGAGACTTTTCATGGGTTTTGACCCACAATTTTTATTGGACGTTTTAAAACGCACTGTGGTTTAACAAGTGCGACCGCACCCACATAGTTGTGCCTCGGACTGCCCCTACACACAAATAGTAAAAAGGCTCATAAAATTATAAAACATGCTCTTACAAGGGAAAATAAAGCCCACTTATAATTACCATTCGAAACCCTAGGTATTTGGTGATAACTGCGGCCTGTTACCACTGAAATAAGTCTAACATAGTCCTTACATAATGTTTAACGTTGTATTTTGGCCGGTTTGCATTAAATAAGGTGGGGCCCATTAATTCAATGTAAAGCGGTTCGTACTCTTGAAAATTTAAAAGAGTGTGCCGCACTAGAATCAGGTGGTCAAAGGGCAGTGTTAACTGACTACGCCAAACCTAACCACCATTTTCTTACAGCAGCTCGTATATCAAGAGCATAGAATGGCTCCACTGTTTAAGTGGACCCCACATTAGCAGTGGTGGATCCCAACAATCCCTTACCTAATTTTGATATGAGCTGATGATATCAGCCCTTGGATTGAACAATCTTCAGTAGAGGCGGATGGATTTGTGCCTCCCTCAAGCTGGTAGCTCAAACGAGGATTATTATTTAATACTCTCAAGCTTGTATATTGTGAGATAAAATTTAAGATCCTTGTAGTATATTTTCGCCTGGATGCACGTCAATCCTATGGTGATATTGTGATGTGATGGAAGATTTTCATAGTAAATATGATTGTGTGCAATAATAATCTTAGTTACATTGAAATAATCATTAATTAAAGATTTAATTTTCAGCCATTGCTATATTATTTTTTTATAAAAATTCAATTGTTCAAAGTACTGTCAAACTATCCATCTGAGAGCTGGTGGAGTGGCATAAGACGGGGGTTTACTTTCCGCATCTTCTAGTCAAAATCTACCGAAAATTTTTCTAATGTGCTTTTGTGTGGATTTAGCAGCACCATATAGAAAGATAGTGTTGTTGGGTCAAAGACATTAAACATATCTATGTCATGATAAAAAAAAAAAGATACTGTCAAACTCGGCTCAGTAGGGGAAGAAAGATCGCTTGATAGATGTAAAAATTCCAAGACAATTATTCCAAAAGGAACCCACCCGACATGGTATAGGAGCGAGCTACTGAAAGATGTAAGCCCGTAGGCTTGAAAGTCTCCAAACACGAAACAACGGCGGATATGCAATATCTGCTTCTCGGGAGTTCATACACGGTTTTTTATTTTTCAAAATCAGAGCACACGTTTCTAAAGAGTCCGGATGGAGAGGTAAAACCTCAGTGTGACCTTGAGTGGATCATTTACGTCCGCCGCATCACCGCGAGCAGCCTACCATGCATCCGAGCAGGGGCTGCCCGTGGTGACGTGGCGGACCTTGAGTGGTCCAGCTTACGGTTACCCTTTTATAGATGCACTTCGAGGATCCCGATCCATTCCTAATGGGCTCCATCAACCACGTTTAAATTTGTTTTCATTCATGTGGGATTCATATTTTTAATATAAATCATTCAATTTGTTTATCGAACTAATAAACCCCAATACCTTGAAACTGATTGGCTAAAATCTTCATTAATTTGTCAAAAAGTTCCAAAATATAGATCTGGTTTTTCACTTTAGTATGACCACAATTCATGATTTGAGCCGTTCAATATTCTCACATTAATGGTAACCATCAAGAAATTAGTCTCCATATCTTAATTCATGATGGGTTTTGAGAAGTTTGTGAAAAAAAAACCATTGAATGTACTCATTTACTTGATATGAAAATGGTAATTTTGACAAACATAGTAACGTGTTTTACATGTAAACCTGTTTTTCTATATACATTTGTATAAGTTACATTTTGATATATGCATTTACACATGTAAACCCATTTTTCTATCTCATGCATAAAATGCAAATAACTCTTGAGGGCCCGCCTTTTATATCCTAACCATATAAATTGTGGACACCATGGTACCTAGATTGACTAAATTTAAATCCGCCGTCTGGTTTGGGATTTAGTGTGTAAATGGCAAGAGTGCGGATCCTCTATCATAAATAAAACACCCTTCCCGTATAACAAGTTTCCAAAACTGCACCATGGAGATCACATAATGATAACCCAGACCATAAGAGATGAATGTCATCCCCTCCGGTCATATATCATCAAATATCAGTTCAATAGGAGTGGATCCTACCGTCTGATGAGCACGACTAAAACGTGATTAATTCCACATTAACAACGATGGCACATCGACACACAATGAGTTCAATCATGTATTTAATCTTATAATGGGGTCTACTCCTATTGAACTGATATATGAGGATATATGATAGGAGGGGATGATATGCATCTCTAACCGTCTGAATTATCATTATGTGGGCTCCACAGTGTAGTTCTGGAGACAAGTTATATATGAAGCATGTAATAGATGCGACAGAGGATCCAGACTCCGGCAATGAGTGCGCTTCTAGTAGGGTGGGTGTGTTCGACAAGATGATTTAGCAATGACAAGTGTACTATTCTTTCATTTGCTGGGATACATTTTCTTTGAGAAAAGTAAAATGATGGATTGATTTCCTCAATTTGAGATGATTTCAATTCCTTACATGAGGGGTAAGAATGTAGAATTTCACTCTTCCATGAGAACAAAAAATCTACAAAGCATGTTATCATCGCATTTTTGCACCAGGAAGATCTCATGATAGAAAGGAGAATTGTTCTGATTTTCATGTAGAGTCTTTTCTTTCTTGTTTGATGTCACACTTCTTCCTCATGGAAAATTAAAAAAAAAAAGAAAATAATAATGACCCAAATACTTACCTGCGAAAAGGAAAATCCATGGAAAGCATAACCCTCTCACAAAGCAAATACTCGAGGTTATCATGACCGATTCAATACGGGTATGATATTAGAGGTTGCCTTAGGTCGGGTTTGAGTTTAATTTAATTTTGATTACTCTTTTAGCAGCAATTTTGGTGTTGCAGCTAAAAGCTAGGTTTTTAGCAACGGCATTTTAAAATAGCAGCTAAAATAATTAGTGACAGCACTTTTAGCAGCAACTTAGCGATGATAAAAAAAATTTAGCAGGGACTTTGAGACGTTTAGCCACGAAAATGTTGAATTTAATTTTTGGATACCTTTGCCCACCCATTCCATTTACAACCAATATGTCCATTTTTTCCCAAAACAAAATATCATATAAAAGCTCCAAGCAGTAAGAAACCTAAAAAAAAACACAACTTTCATACATCCAATATTCCATTGAACTAATATAACATTATAACCCACTCATTCCAGTAAAAAACCTATTAAAAACATATATAGTAATAGAAACAAGGTCTGTAACATTCTCATCCAAGTAAGAAAGCCATCGTCGACATATGAGAAGCAAATATATAATATGAAATGGGAACCCATCATTAGAGAAGAAAAAAGAATAGGGTCTATGGAAGGTGGGGAAAAGGGTGGAAAAAGGAGAAAATTAAGCAAATATGGCATAATTAAGGGCTTTTGAGGGTCTCCGTCTAGTTGCTTCCTCCTCAATTTTTCATTTTCCTTTACAGATGAAAACAAGATCTTGACTGAGAAAACATTTAAACCTCATTCCAGGTTGACATGAGGATCCACCCTATCCGGCCTCCTTGAATAGTTTCTAAGGCGAGCATGGTCCTTTTGATTAGGTGTTGGCTAGAAATTGTGATAGACTTCAGTAGGAGGCTGACCATTGCTCATTGATAGTCTTTCCCCTAAGAGAGGTGCAAGCTACAAATAAATCTACAACATACAAGAAAGTAGATTTCATATTTGGAGCTCGGTTGTGTTCTAATGGAGAATTTTCGTCTTTCCTTGATGATAAAACTCTTTCACTTATCAAAATAGGAATCTTCAAGACCTTTTGATCTTCCACGCTATGACCCGTATCAGATTCTCTTTTTCTCAAGAAGATGGTGGGATCTCTAAGAGAAAGCAACTAGAAACTCTAGGGAGGAACTAGAAGAAGAACTAGCAAAGGAAAGAGGAGAAAACCATGTGCAATTCTTGCACACAAGTGGGCTGGACGTGCAACACTTGCACAAGCCAATCTTGGGCATGAATCCCAATGATGGAATAACATCATAATTCCAGCCCTCTTTCTCTTTCTCTCTATTTATAGCATAAAGGCAGCCTCTTCTTTTACTAATTAAAATAGAAGTCTTACTTCCAATGTAATTATTAACACTCTTCTTTCTAATTTAAATAGAAGTCCCACTTCCATTAAAATTAGTAACATTACTTATAACACATTTAGAAGTCTCACTTCAAATATGATTAGTAACTTTCTAATTCCTTTATAATTAAAATAGAAGTCTCACTTCTACTAAAATTAGTAAGTTTACTATTACCACTATTAGAAGTCTCACTTCAAATAGAAATAGTAACTTTCCTTTTAGAGTTCAACTAGAATTAGTATCTTTCTTTGGCTAGCGTGGGGACCACTAGGGATTCCTTAGAAAGCTGGCTCCAATTGGGACTCTCGATCCCACATCTCATGTGCAATCCTGACCCACAGCTAATTGCAAATAACTCCACTATATAAATGCAATTGAACTCCAGTCTTAGGAATATTACATAGAAGACCCTAAACTTCCACATTACCACAAGTAGGCCCCTCTATCAATATCCATGGATCAATTGGACATGTCTTCCAAACTTAGATTCACATCTTATTATCCTTGAGCCCCAATTAACTATAATGATCATAGGTACCTTAATTTTCAATTAACTCTTAATCGGAATGGGTGCGCACTTACTAATGATAAATCCATTAATTGGCACAATAGATTCCATCTTGACCATTGAATCTTCCCACAGCTCTACTACCACGTACCCAAATCACCGAGGTGTTGACCTACAGTTGGCCTCACTCATTGGTGACTCAAAGCAAATAAATAGATAGAAACTTGAGTTCATTAATATCTCAGGATTGAGAGCCAATTGCTAAGGAATTATGAGAACATACCTTAAATTAAAGACAGTGTTCATAAGGTGCTTCTCATGGTCCTTCAATACATTCAATGTACCAATACTATGATCTAGAAACTTCCATTCTGATGATCGAGACAAATCACAATATCTCATAGTGATCAAAGTGCTGCAACCTTGTCAGTATGAGATGTCCAGTCTCATCACTGGTTGTGAAGGTATTAAAGTATAAGATTTGCCACACATGTCTCCCGTATGTGGATCTCATCCATACACATGTGTTATATCTAGTATACTTATGTACTCCGGTTCATCTCATGAACCATCATGTCATTCGTATTGGTTATGTGCAAGTATATAATAAAACATCATTCATCTCATGAAAGGATAGCATAAATATATTGATAAATAAAGAAATTAATCAATTTATTTAACCAATCTAATGGATTGAGACCATAAAAGTAACAGATGCCACTTTTACATTTTGTAGACTTGTACTTGTACCTGTTCAACTTGAAATTCCACTCCACAAACGAGGGCCTTCCAGTAGCTAGCGTAGCATCTGCTGCAGCTGAAGTACTTGATTCCTTGCTCAGGAGGCACGAGATTAATCTGTTCTGGTGTGAGGCTCATGACTTGTTGCAGCAATGCCTTCTCCATCTCAGGTGTCAACTTCAGCATAACCATAAATGAAAGATCCTTGAAACAGAGGTGATGATCTTGGAAAACTACCTTTAATGAAATTATGTTCCTTATCAAGAACACATGATACTTGGTAAGGCATCTTGCTTTGCCCGTCCTGCCTAAAATGGAGGGTGATCCATTGGTGAAAAAATACCAGAAAATTCTGTCTTTCCCATTGGATGATCCAAAATATCAATAGGGCCGAAATTAAGACAGGCTAATGACAACAGTCCTCTACTCTCATTGGCATCCAGGACCATTTGATAGAAGAATGGTCCATTCTGGGATGCAGTCAACCAGATACATGCTTAAATTACCAATAAAGTGGGACCCACCTGCATCGTTGTGGGTTCCAACAAGTGAGACCAAAGCCATTCTGTAACTAAGCTGAAGCCTACAAAACTCACCTGTGGAGGGCGTGGAGGCTGGATGTTCGAGCCCATTCGGCCAGATCCCAAAGTTGGTGGGCCTGGAAGCTGGGCTCCACCTGCAGGATTCTCAGGTGGGCCAGGCATCCATGTAGGTCTTCTTTCCACTTGCATAGAACTTCCTGCTGGATTACTCAAGTACCCTCCAATATGTGCACCTGCCTGAAAGTATGAGCATTTTTATAGTTTAGTGGTGAAAATTCTTGAGGCTGAACTTGGGTGAAGAAGGCTAGATCTCCAACATGCCAATATATTGCAATTATATGCACATGGTTGTCAATTCTATAGCAGTTAACCTTTCATTTTTATCATCTGGAATGAAATTTCTCAACATTCTGTTTCAGAAGTTGCGCACAAAATACTCAAAGATCCGAAAACAGAGAAATTATAATAATAAAAAAAAGACTAAGCTAGATTTTCATTTAAAAGTCAAGACATATACCTTTCTATTGGCAAAAGACATACTTCACAATTTCATATTTATACTAAATTTTCATCATATGGAGTTGAAGAAAGTAAAGAAATAAGAATGACTGATGAGGACATATAAGGTTAAGATCTATGATGCCCAGATACGGCTATGGATACGGACACTGATATGGAGAATAGGGATGTGACTCCTCACTTAAGAAAATCTAGGACATGGATATGGATACGGGGGTTCTAATTTTTTCTTTAGATCACTATTGAATCAATGAAATTATCATTGTTTTCGTCCCTTTCTAGCATTTTTTATGATGACAAGTAAAAATATCAAAAAAACTATATGAAATAAAGGACTTTATAAGTAGGATATGTTAAACTTGTTCCCTAAAAGTATCGGTGCAATATCAGGTACCAGTACAAGTATCGTATCGGTCTGATACGGATGCATTTGGCTTGCACAAGTATCTGGGTATCATAGGTTAAGATATACAGTTTGTGATGGTCTGGGCAAGTATACAGAAGGCCTGTATGACAGGTCAAAGTTTAGTAATCCAAGGAATTATGAGGAGGAGGAGGAGGACCTGGGGTGATGCATAAACAAGAGACATTACACTGTAGAGTTATTAAGAACATTGATTCGTGGATTCATACAAAGTCAAGTGGAAATGCAAAACTCTCAAAGGTGGGCCTAAGTAGACGGGATTAGGCCATGATGATGCCGAGCTCTTGTACCTTGTGTCCTTTCACTGTGTGTGTATGTGGGTGGGTGGGGGGAAGGCATTCATGTGCATCCATCCCTTCTCCATATGGTAAAAGACAAGATTAATGGGGCCAACCCTATGGAAATGGTGGGGGATGGAAAGAGACATCTTAGATGGGCCCATATATCAAGTTTGGGGTCAATCCCATGACTCTAACCCCTTCATCCGTAGTCAGCAAATTTAACGACTTAATATTAAAGAAAAAGACTTGACCCTCGATCCAACAGTCCAATTCATTCGAATAGGTGATAACTCGATGGATCCGGTGGAATTCAGGGAATCCCATGTGTGTGGATGGTTCGGATGTATCATAAAAGTTGGCCCCACTATATTATCCCTCACCAAACTTTGGTGAGGGATGGATGTGCATGAATATTTCCCCATATCAAGAGAAATCAAACCGATGGGAAAAATGACAACGACGGTGAAAAATGATTTCTTCGTCATAGATAATGGAAAAGATGGAACCCCAAGGGGTAGCTCAGTTGGCTTAGGACCACGGTTTGCACCTGGAGGTTGAAGGTTTGAAACTGCATTACCACATTGGGGCCACAGGAGATTTACTCGGCTCCCCTTGGGCCCCTGGGGATTAGTCTGGCCCAAAGGGCTGGGACACCATTCGATATCAAAAAATATACATATATAATGGAGAAGACAAAGAAAATCAATCCAAATTATTTACATCGTCATATATAATGGAGAAGATGGAACCCCAAGCGGTAGCTCGGTTGGCTTAGGACCACAGTTTGCACCCGAAGTTGAAGGTGTCAGTAATTATTTAATCGATGGATATCTGAAATCTTAACGTGGGGAGATTAGTAAGCATTTAATAACAAGAAGCTCGAAATATTATTTTGAGAATAATGATAGGAGTGCAATTATAATTCTCTAGTGGACTGAATTATAATTTATGGAACTAGGATTCTAATTTGCGTCGAATTAGGGTTTCCTGATTCCATAAGAAGCCTATTCTTTATTTACTTCTTAGGGTCCCTATTGAAGCCTAAATATATGCGCTATTGCTCTGTAGGTAAAACACACAAGAGAAATCTCGTTTTTTAGAGCAGAGAGAATTCGTAGAAGAGGCCCACTCCTTGGTGCGGATTCTAGCATAGAGGAATACAGTAGAAGATCTTGGAATTTTCAAGTTACTGTGTTACCGAGGTCAAATCAGAGAGATCTCACAGGTACGATCTTCGATCATCATTATTTCCGCATTTAATCTGTACGCGATATCTTGAGATTCTTGCGGCATCTTCTAACAATGGTATCAGAGCCAATCTAAGTACTGCGTATGGATTATAGATCACATAGTAAGATTATAGGATGCTGTAAAAAACGTGATTTGCCTTTGCTGCAACTAACCCTTGTTTTGCTGCAATCTATCTAATCTCTATTTTGCAGTGATTAATCTGGCTATCATGGTCACCATGTGTGTATGTTATGTGAATGGATCACATGAATCAAATTCGTGGTTACTGTCTTACATATTTTATCATTGATCATGGAGATGTAATTATATTGAGATAGCATGTGAACTCCGTTCGTCAGGAGGCTTAGGATCCAATGTAATTTTTTTTCATGTAGATTTCTTAAGAAGGGTCGCAAATTCTGTAGGCAGAATTTCTTAAGAAGGGTCGCAGATTCTATAGGCAGAATTTCTTAAGAAGGGTAGCAGGTTCTGTAAGCAGAATTTCTTAAGGAGGGTTGCAGGTTCTTAAGGCAGAAATTCATTTTCGAAGGAAGGACTTCATAAAAAAAAAAAAACTGGTTTCGAAGGAAGCTTCTGTAAGCTCGACCCCCGGCGGGGGATACCCCTGGACCCCCTCTGCGAAGCGCATGTTTTAGAGAAGTGGCAATCAAGAAGACGAAAGGATCCTACTTGGCCATGATAGCTAGGACTCTTTTGTTGGTTGTCTTTCCTTATTTGTGCTTGGATGTTTATTATTATCATAACATGCTTGTTATGATATTATACTTGTTTAATTATGTTTGGAACTGTATAGTAGTTAAGATATGTTACCTATTACTACTAGATTTCAAACTGATCTTAATTAAATTGTTTTATAAAGAACCCTTATTGTTAAATAACTAAGTGAGAGAGGAAAACTATTAAGTTCACATGGTCTCCATCATTGCTATAGTAGGAGATGTAATCAATTTATGTGTTGACCTTAAAGTCTTCCTCCTCATCGGATGAGTAAATTATGGGATCTCCAGGACTATCTCCCCTATGGATATTTTAAGGTAATTATTAGTATAAGGTCACTTCTCCATCTGACGGGATCGAATACAGTATAATGGACCTTGAATTAAATGATGGTAAACACTTAGCTATAAGCAACAGTATGCTCTCCATCTGAGTCTTTTATGTTATTTATAGGACCAAAGTTACGGCAACTGTTTGGTTTTACGCGGCACGATTTGTTGCGTAGACAGTAAGACTAATAGGTTATATCCTCCCATCGAGGCATACTATGCATTGGTGTTTAGATTGCTGTCAGATTCTTTTATTTATTGGCAGATGGAGCCATTATTCTTTTATTTGAATCCAAAGTTTTATTTTACTCATCATAATTTTATGATTATATAATTCTCATGATTTAAGATGGGTGTTTTCAATCCACTAGCTGTTATTCTTAAAGAACACAAACTCACTGGACCTAATTACATTGACTGGAAAAGAAATCTAGATATTGTGCTAACTACTGAAGAGTACAGGTATGCCCAGAGAAACCTGTGGATGGTTCTACCGATGAGGTGGCCGTCCAACCATACCAAAAATGGAACAAGGCTGATGAGATGACGCGATGTTACATGTTGGCATCCATGTCAAATGTTTTGCAATCTCAGCATCAGTATTTTCCTACTGCCTCAAGGAGATGTTTGGTGATCAGGATCGGGCGGCTATACCGGTTTCTATGAAAGAATTGTTTAACACTAAGATGGCTGAAGATACCCCTGTGAGGGAACATGTCCTGAAAATGATGGGACACCTCAATGAACTGAAGGCCCTAGCAGCTGAAATTGATGGGGAGACTCAGATCGATATCATTCTCCAATCCTTGACTGATTCCTTTGAGAATTTTCGCATGAATTACAATATGAACAAACTCAATTTTTCTCTAGCAGAATTACTCGAGGAACTTCAGGCTGCTGCGAGCCTTCTGAAAAAGCCACCTTCTGTTAATATTGCTGAAAAAGGTTCTGTTTTTAAGCCAAAAGGCAAGAAGAAACAGAAAAAGGGTCAGAATCGTAATACGGTTCCTCAAGGGGGCAACAAAACTCAGGGAGGAGTGAAAAAGCCTAAGGGCAAGTGTATTCATTGCAAGCAAGTAGGGCACTGGAAAAAGCAATGTCCGACTTTTCTCAACAAAGTGAACAATAAAGGTAAATTTCATTCACTAGTTGTTGAATCATGTTTGGCGGTTATATCTACCGGTATCTGGTGTGTAGATACGGGAGCCACTAATCATGTTTGCAATTATTTGCAGAGGTTCCAGGAAACCAAGTAACTAAATGATGGGGAGATTTATTTGCTTATGGGTGATGCTACGAAAGTGGCGGCAACTGCAGTAGGAGGTGTTTATCTTAGTTTTAGTAGAGATAGGACTTTAATATTAAAAGATTGTCTTTATGTTCCCTACATTAGGAGGAATTTAATTTCTGTTTCCAAGTTGGTTAAAGACAGATATTCCCTTATTTTTATAAATTTGTAGTAATTAAGCATAATAAACGTTTTATCTGTTCTAATTCATTGGTGGATGATCTTTATATTGTTGATCCTATCTCTCCTAAACTGTAACTAACGGAATCGAATAACACAATTACCCTACCATGTAAGAGAAAGGAACCTTCAAAGTTGAACCAAATGTATCTTTGGCATTTACACCTGGGTCATATTAATCTATAAAGGATTTCCAGACTGGTTGCAAATGGACCATTAAATTCATTGGAAGTGGAGGCACTTCCAGTCTGCGAATCTTGTTTAGAAGGTAAAATAACCAAGCGTCCATTTTTGGCAAAAGGCTATAGGGCCAAAGGACCATTGGAATTGGTTCACTCTAACTTGTGTGGACCCATGAATGTCCAGGCAATAGGTGGCTTTGAGTATTTCGTTACTTTTATCGATGACTACTCAAGGTATGGGTACATTTACTTAATGCACCGTAAGTCCGAATGCTTTGAGAAATTCAAGGAGTATAGGGCGAAAACGGAGAAGCGTTTAAGTAAAAGTATCATGATACTGCGATCTGATCGAGGTGGCGAGTGCCTCTTTGGGGAATTTAGGGATTACTTAGTTCAAGAGGGGATTACATCCCAGTTGTCTGCACCAGGTACCCCTCAACAAAATGGTGTTACTGAAAGAAGGAATAGGACTCTTATGCCGGGATAAAAATAGCGGTAGCGGAGGGCGTATGGGCCCGCCGCCAAACCGATACGAAGCGGGCGATACGTAGCGTATCGGGGATACGTATCGGCGTAGCGGTGCGATTTGAAAAAATCGCCCAAAAAACCTGAAAAAATTCTAGTAAATCCATAAAATTTTAAAATGAAAAGAAAAAAGTGGTTCTTTTGCAAAAGTAAGTAAGAAAAGGGGGCGTATCGGTGCCCTCAATATATGAAGTCCTATATCGATGTATAAATAGAAAATAAAAGTAATGATTATTTTTTTCACATGTATTCATGTTTCTTAGTCATAGTAATTTAGAAAGTAATGGAAAATTCATAAAAAAAATAGAACATGAAATAAAGGCATAAGACTTTAGGTCATTACTCATTACGCATTACTCATTATTGAACAATTGAACATTGAACAATCAAATATCAATACTTCAACATTCAAGGTTCAAATTCAATCAAGTGAATAAACTATGAAGTGATTAACAATCAACATTCAATACCAATTTAGAAATAAGTCAAATGACAGAGTAGAGAGTTAGTGAAGGAAATAGGATTAGGAATACCTTAATCACCACCAAAAGGAATATCTACCAAGATTCAAGGTGCCATGGTTATCCTCATTCTCATTAGTGTTTTCATTTCTATGGGCACCATATTGAATTTGATATTGATGAGCATTGGCATCCACAAATCCTAAGAAGGCAGCCTGATCATCATATGAAATTGGAGGAGGTGGAGGTGGATATCTACCATGTTACGTTTCACCATAGTCACCATATGAGTAGGACCCTGAAGCTGAAGACTGTTCTTGTTCTTGTACTTGACCATGTGGAAAATAATGTGAGGGTCCTTGTCCACTGTAACTAGGGTTCCACGAATCAACCCATGATGCCGCTTGCTGTCCTCCAACATCTCCACCCATATTTCCTTGCCCATTACCATCTCCAAACCCAGGTGGTGAGTCTCTTCAGCGCCGTTGATAACCACGGCTTGGATCAAATCTTTCAGATGGTAACCCCTGTACTTCCTCTACAGGAACGACATCATCTTCATCATGTTGGCAGTATTCACTAGTACCACTTGTCCCACTGTCTCCTCCTACATCTCCTCCACCATGGCTACTCAAAGAGACGGTGGTGGAACTAGTTTTCTCAGAAGATCCAATATGAGCAGGTTCTTTCCCACTCCTAGTCCTACTGGACCTGGTACTAGTACCTTCTCCTTGAGGTGGCTGGCCTTCTACAGGTGCCTCACCCATATCCTTATCTATCAATTTGTGAATCATTCTTTGAAACCCAGGATCTGAATCTAGCAGTGGATCCTCTATCTCGGCTAGCCATAAGAGTAACGGATCGTCATCTCTGAATATGTTATCCAAATTAATAGGACAATAAGCAGGATCATCCCTTGCTTTTCTATCCCGGCCTAGTTCTGTTTCTCAACTTCAAATTGTAATGACAGTTTACAAGCTTGTTGAGTTTCTGTATGGTAAGCCGATTCCTGGCCTTCGTGTGGATCAAAGAGAAAGTGCTCCAATTTCTTTCACAGTTGGAAGATGTTGTAGTTTGACTAAGGATGCGAACAACCGCTCTCCTTAGATGTGGAGCACTCTCTCCATAATTCATCCATCAATCAGCTGAAATGCAAAAAATAAATAAAAAATTTGATATTCGTAACCCCCATGGATAACTTTCCCACAAAACTTGCATTTGATTTTCCATCAATTATTCTCAACTGCCTCACCAAAGCTCCATGCGGGATCAATATCACGAGTCATTTTAACTTATCAATAAAAGACTGAATACCTGGCTATAAATAATTAAATATGAACAAGTAGTATGTTAAAAACTAAAAAAACAAAGAAACATGTTAGAGGAAACATATATCTAACGCTTAGGAATCATTCTCTTAGACATTTAATTGGTATTTCATTACTTAAAGTACAATTTTTTTTCAAAAATTTAAAAAATCCAAAAATAAGAAAATAAATTAGAATTAGGAAAAGACAAAGATATGTTGGATTGATCTATGCCAAACATAGATATAAAAATTAGGAGCATTTTTCAATACATTTGATTGGCATTCCATTTATTAAAAAAATTTAAAAAAATAACAAAAATCCGAAATTAAAAAATTAAAAACACAAGCAATATATGTTGGAATGATCTATGGAAAATATAAATATCAAATATAGGAACCATTTCCAAGACATTTGATTGTATTCAAATATTAAAAATATTTTTTTTTTAAAAAAATAAATCCAAAAATAAAAAAAGAGAAAATCAATAAACATCAAAATGTGATGGATTGATATATGGAAAATATAGATCTATCATTTAGAATGCATTTCCAAGTGGTTTCATTGGTTGTCCATGAGTATTCACATTTTTTTTTCAAAAAATAAATAAATCCAAAAATAAAAAATAGAGAAAAATCAATAAACATTCAAAACGTGATGGATTGATCTATGGGAAACATAGATCTATCATTTAGAATGCATTTCCAAGTGGTTTCATGGGTTGTCCATGAGTGTTCTCATTTTTTTAAAAAAAAATAAATAAATCCGTAAATAAAAAATAGAGAAGAATCAATAAAAATTCAAAATGTGATGGATTGATCTATGGGAAACATAGATCTATCATTTAGAATGTATTTCCAAGTGGTTTCATGGGTTATCCATGAGTATTCACAATTTTTTTTCAAAAAATAAATAAATCTAAAAATAAGAAATAGAGAAAAAAAATGTGTGGATCATCGAAGGAAAACATAGATCTAACATTATTACAAGGTTTCACAAGCATTTATAGTAGTTAGAGAGAGATTCAATTGATGATCTCAAAAGTCAACTTAAAAAAATATAAAAGAAAAACATACCTACTTTACCTAGAACCTTGGAAGCTTGGATCTTATAGTTATTTGTTCCTTGTTTTGATGTTTGTAAGTTTGTTGTGGTTAATCTTGTTGAATGTTGACTTCTTGTGGTAAAATCTTGATTTAGACTCACTTTAGAGCTTTACAAGCTCAAAGAGTCACAATAGAAACTAGAAAGATGAGTGAAAGAGAGAGGTAGGTGAAAATAATTACACATGGGTCAGCTAAGGGGGCTTTTAAAACCCCCCAATACGCTTGAGTATCAGCCGATATGGGGCGATACCCGATTATTTCAAATAATCATATCGGCCGATATTTTTATCCTAGCTCTTATGGATATGGTAAATTCAATGATGAGTTATTTAGATTTGCCTATTTCATTCTGGGGGCATGCTCTAGAAACGACTGCATACATTCTAAACTTAGTTCCATCTAAGTCAGTACCTACCACACCCACAGAACTATGGACTGGGCGCAAACCCAGTTTAAAGCATGTTCGGATTTGGGGTAGTCCAGCACATGTGCTGAAAGGGAATACAAATAAGTTGGAACCAAGAACGGAAGTTTGCATTTTCGTTGGATATCCCAGAGGAACAAAAGGTGGTTTATTCTATAATCCTAAAGATCGAAAGGTCATTGTTAGCACCAATGCTCGATTCTTAGAAAAGGACTATGTAATGGACCACAAACCCAAAAGTAGAATTGTTCTAGAGGAATTGAGAGAAGAAAGACCTACCCAAAATTTTCCATTAACAGTAGCACAGGAAGAGACACTTACACTTGCCGAGTCTCAAGCTGATGGTACTCCAGGTGAAAACAATAACATGCTGGTTGACGAGCCGGATCAGCATGTAAATGGTGGTTCACCAAGAGTAGTTTTAGCACCACGTGACCCTATTAATACACAGACACAGGATGTGCCTCGTCGTAGTGGGAGGGTTATTCGTCAACCCAAGAGGTATACGTTTTTGGGAGAGTCATTCGACAGAGTCCCTGACGAGCAGGATACCGAACCCTGTAACTATAATGATGCACTCCAAGACAAAGATACAGATCTATGGCAACAAGCTATGAAAACAGAAATGGAGTCTATGTACTCTAATCAAGTCTGGGATCTTGTAGAACCACTAGAGGGGATAAAACCTATCGGTTGTAAGTGGGTCTACAAGAAGAAAAAAGGGGTGGATGGAAGGGTTGAAACCTTCAAAGCTAAGCTTGTTGCGAAAGAGTTTACTCAGAAAGAAGGAATCGATTATGAGGATACCTTCTCGCCAGTAGCCATGATGAAATCCATCAAAATTCTTTTATCCATTGCGGCTCATATTGATTACGAAATTTGGCAAATGGATGTCAAAACAGCTTTCCTCAATGAAAATCTTGATGAATGTATCTACATGGTACAACCAGATGGATTCACAGTTGATGGCCATGAACACATGTTGTGCAAGCTTAAGAAGTCCTTTTATGGACTTAAGCAAGCATCTAGATCTTGGAACATTCGTTTTGATCAAGCCATTTCCTCTTATGGTTTTGAGCAGAACCCTGCGTGTATAAGAGGTGCAATGGCAGTGTAGTGACTTTCTTAATACTTTATGTAGATGACATCCTACTCATTGAAAACAATGTTGGGGTGTTGTCTTTGGTCAAAGTATGGTTGAGCAGTCAGTTCGATATGAAGGACTTAGGAGAAGCTAATCACATTCTAGGGATCAAGCTCGTGCGAGATCGGAAATAAAGAATGTTGGGCTTATCTCAAGCGGTTTATATTGATACGATTATTGCTCGCTTTAGAATGCTAGATTCCAAGAAAGGATTCCTTCCTTTCAGGCATGGAATTACTTTATCCAAGGATCAGTGTCCTAAGACACCTTATGAGATAGAAAAAATGAAGGAAGTATCTTATGCTTCGGAGGTGGGAAGCCTCATGTATGCAATGCTATGTACTAGACCTGATATTTGTTTTGTCAATGGCATGGTTAGCAGATACCTGTCTTATCCAGGAAGAGAACATTGGACTGCGGTAAAGCATATACTTAAGTACCTTAAGATGACTAGAAATTATATGCTTATTTACCAGACCGAGAGTTTAATACCCATTGGGTACATAGACTCGGACTTCCAGTCAGATAATGATGCCAGAAAATCGACCTCAAGATTTGTATTTACCTTGGGAGGTGGAGCTATAAGTTGGAAGAGTGTCAAACAATCATGTACTGCTGACTCTACCATAGAAGCCAAATATGTGGCAACTTCTGAAGCAGCCAAGGAGGCAGTTTGGCTCAGAAACTTCTTGACGGATCTAGGAGTCATGCTTTCGGTAAAATCACCTATAAATTCTTTATTGTGATAATATATAGCAGAGCGGTTGCTAATGCAAAGGAGCCCAGGATGCATAAGAAGAGTAAGCACATTCAGCGTAAGTATCATCTCATACGAGAAATCGTACAGAGGGGTGATATTACTGTGACCAAGATTGCATCAGCGGACAACCTGGCAGATCCTTTTACAAAGAGCTTACCAGCTAAGAGCTTTGATAGTCATGTGGAAGGCATGGGTTTGAAATACATGTCAGCATGGCTTTGAGTTTAAGTAGGAGATGAGCATTGTTGGAAATTTATACTAAAAGTATACTTTTATGTATTTGTCTTTGACTGATTTATTAATTAGTATATTTTGGATTTTCATCTTAATGAGAATTTTTTTGGGCAAATGATTGCATTATTTAGTATTGTGCATGTTTGTGTCTTTTATTCTATGAAGTAGACAAGTTGGTGTATAGAGTTCAACTTATATACGGAAGACTTGTTTGTCGGTTCTTATAGAATATAAGTTGTTGTTCACATAGATGGATTTGGACACACCATCGGTACGATTGTAGCATGATGTTTCAGCAGGCTTGTCTTGACTACGGGAAACGGTATAGTTTTTACCTCATTATGCTAGTACACTCTATGTGTATTGAACGGTTGAACCAGACCGTTTTTTGGGTTTATTGTCTTTATACTGACTATATAAGACGATTAACATCCAAATGGTTATTATGAGTGCTTATACTCTTAATCCCGATATAAATAATATACACATACATTTAGTATTTCACATTTTGATTTACAAAGGAGTGAGATCTTTTATGGGTCAATAATCTCAGTAAATTGGATGACTACACTGTGTGTATGGTGCATATTAGTTTATTGACGGGATCCACGTCCCGTGATAGGGATTGATGATATCCCCTTGATAAAGCTTATAAGTTTTCATAATGTCAAACCCTGCAGGTGGACTTTGTGTCCGACATATCAAATAAGTTAAGCGTAAGGTCTCAACGAATTATAAAGATATCGATTAATTAAGTGGGAGATGTCAGTAATTATTTAATCGATGGATATCTAAAATCTTAACGTGGGGAGATTAATAAGCATTTAATAACAAGAAGCTCGAAATATTATTTTGAGAATAAGGATAGGAGTGCAATTGTAATTCTCTAGTGGACTGAATTGTAATTTATGGAACTATGATTCTAATTTGGGCCGAATTAAGGTTTCCTGATTTCATAAGAAGCTTATTTCTTATTTACTTCTTAAGGTCCCTATTGTAACCTATATCTATGCGTTATTGCTCTCTAGGTAAAACACGCAAGAGAAATCTCATTTTTTAGAGCAGAGAGAATTCACAGAAGAGGCCCACTCCTTGGTGCGGATTCTAGCATAGAGGAATACAGTAGAAGATCTTGGGATTTTCGAGTTGTTGTGTTACCGAGGTCAAATCAGAGAGATCTCGCAGGTACGATCTTCGATCATCATTATTTCTGCGTAATTTAATATGTATGCGATATCTTGAGATTCTTGCGGCATCTTCTAACAAAAGGTTAGAAAATTGCGTTACCACACTGGGGCCACAGGGGATTTACTCGGCTCCCCTTGGGCCCCTAGGGATTAGTCTAGCACAAAGGGCTGGGACACCCTCCAATATCAAAAAATATAAATATATAATGGAGAAGATGGAGAAAATCAATCCAAATTATTTACATTTCTTACCCCAAATGCACGAAGGATTGAAAAAAGTTGAGTTACAGTAAGTGGACATAGAATCAGCCATCACCACACATTCCACTGGAAATAGGGTTCACCACATTTAGGGTGAGGTCTTACAATTGAGGGCGATGATCTTTTCTTTCTCCCATAACTTTAAAGGGCCGGTTTGGCAATTTACTATTAAAGTAAAAGTGATGTAAAACATGAGAGAATAAAATATAAGGGGGTTATGATGGTATTTTATCTTTAGTGGATTGGTATGGAATCTTTTTTACTTTTTCTGTAAAAAGCGGGGTTTTTTTTGTCATTTAGTGAAGAAAGGAAGTTCCTTTTTTTGTTTTTTTTTTTTTAAATGAGGGAATTTTGAAAATGTGTACTTTTGATGTAACCACTTATCTGAAAAATGAAGGCTTAACATTACTTTTATTAATCTAGTAAATTGCCAAACGGACCCTAATGGGTATGTGTGGGTGCGTGGGTCTTTTGTTTTTATTTATCCTCTTCTCTCTTTTTTCATGTTTTTTTTTTCATTCACGTGTCACGATCATGTGGTATAATTTGGATCATGGCCCCTTAATGGTGAGACCTGCAAAGTGTATGGAGTATTTTAAGAACTGTGACATCATAATAATAAAAATAGTGTGACAGCCTACAAAAGTCCAAGAACAGAAGATTAGAATACCTGATACAGTTGCTGATTTGGCAGTGTTGGTTGTCCTTCTGGAAGTGAAGACCCAATGCTACCCTGAGGGATGTTCGAACCTGGGTGAAAGATTTTTCATAAGTTTGTCTAGATGATTAAATCTTAGAAAAACAACGCATCATATAATATGATATATATGGAAGAAGAAACAATAATCATTTTTAAAATTCTATTCTAGACATCATACATGAAAAATAGATTGTGATTGAAGCTGCTGAGGTGGTGGAAAACCCAGATTAGGAGCCATCTGAGAATGAATCTGATGAGGAAACAGCTGCATGGAAGGTGGCCTTGGTTGAGGTGGCAAAGGAGGCTGCAGCTACTGTAGAGGCTGATGCAAAATTCCAACAGTCTGTAAAGGCTGTTGTGACTGACTGGCAACACTAGGCAGTTGGGATTGATGGGCTGGGGGTTGTGTGTTGGAAAATTCCATTATGTGGGGCCATGTATGCAAATATTAAATGTGTTATGCTATCTTTGGTTAAGCCTAAATTAAAGTGATCTAATTAAGACTTAAAGTTTTAAGGCTTAAGGCTATAATTCACATGGGATTAATGTGTAGATACCAGAATGCTATTTCTAATTTGATGAGGGGCCAAATTAGAAATAGCAAAACCTATGATAATCTCATTATTATATATTAGAGTTATGGTCCCCAATTCAAATGGCAAGCTCCTATTCTCTCTGACATCTCATCATCAGAAAGAAGGTTTCTCTGGGTAGCCATATTGAATTGGAAGATCAACAACATGCAAACAACAAGGTATGTTTCCGCTTTACATCTCTCGATGATTTGACATGGAGGATCTTGATTGAGTAAGGTTTTCCAGATCTAGATTCTTGTTTTCTAACATTGTGGAGTCGAATGAGTGGAGGAAGAGGGGGGTTATGAATCTGGGAGGAATGCGAGTGGTTGGTTGTGTACTCAAATGGCCCCTGGCTTGCTGGACTGTCCGAATGGAATTTGATGGTGCAATCTGGGATGGAAGGGTTACAGGTGGGGCAATAAATGGGACAGAAATAGAGGGCTGATTTGGGAGCTGCTGACTGATTGAGCTTTGGGGCTGAGATAAACTTGCTTGACCATGCACTCCTGTTTGAACATTTAGTTATTGCCCGGGTTGTGCTGATTACGAAGGAGTCGACAGTGCCTGCTTTACATGGAAGAAAAGAGGTAGATTGTTAACAATGCACATAGCAATATAAATATAAGGGCACCACCATTGAGCATGAGTGCTTCTGTGTATGTGCTTTTGTTTTATCTTATGGCAGCACCCCCATTAGTAGTGATGCCGGGACCCTTCAAAGTCAAAAACCTTCATGGTTATAACATAATGGAAGCATGCATATATGGGATAAGTGGTATTGGAAATGACAGCGACAATTAGAGGTGTCAAATGGGCCGGGCCGGCCCGTTTCGGCATGGCACAGCCCACCAAGCACGGGCCGTGCTAGGCCAAGGGAACTAGCACGGCCAGCTCATTTCGGCACGACACGTTACGGGCCAACCCATCCATAACAGTCATCCCACGAGGCCCATCACAGAAAAAATAAGTATTAAAAAAAAAAAAAACATGACACGGATCAAACTTTTACATATAAGAGATGATGATGGAGAGATCAAATCAAAATTCAAAAGCAAAAGAAAATAATACCACTCGTGATAAGGTAGGTCTCCAACCTAGTCATCATTTCTTATAGGGATAATAGCAGAATACCTACCTGTACTTTGCCAATAATGCAAACTACCCCCCTGGACTTTGGTATTTTATATTAAACCTACCTGAAGTTCTAATTAACATGCAAAATGAACAGACTCTATTAGTATTAACGGCGTATACATATAAATGGCTTCTGGTGCATACCGGAGGCAACTTACTCGTCCAAATAGGCTATGAACGAGGCTTATTTGCCCCTGAATGTGGAATGAAATTCACCAAGTTTGATGATGCCCCATTTTTTTCCCCATGACTTGTTTTAGAAATTTGATGGTGCTCATCTCCGAGGACCTGTTTAAGCAATTTGCATATCCTCTTTATCTGCTTATTATCCAACAAGAAAAATGGCACCTTCTAAATCAACCTGTATCATCACATGGCTACGGTGTCAATGATGCAGAGGCAAATGTATTTGAATCTAAAAGAGTATGACCATCTCCATCTAAAGGAACCACAATAGAAGAAGACCTACAAGTGAAGTAGAACACTGCACTCATCATAGAATCAAAAAGCACCACAAAAGAATACATAATCACCAACAAAGGCCCTTCCCATATCCTGGAAGACCCATCTCCATAGCTCAGAGTCTTCACTCTATGCTGAAACAAACCCTCCACAAAAGCCATCCCAATTGTTGATCCAAGGTAAATTAAAAGCCCCACATATGTCTGACCCCTGATTAAAAAAACTAATCTAAGCAAAGCTTGCGGCCCTGAAACATCCTCCAAAACAGAGATTACAGTGGCAACATTGCAGATTATAATCACGAGCAAAAACCACAGAAAAAACAAGCGCGATCCCAAATGCTGGATACACAGCCACCTCCGGCGGAAAACCCATTACACCAAACACGCTGCAAACTGAGACAAGAATGACAAGGAACAAAGCACGGCATCCAATAATCACCATACAAACCCATATATGTTGAAATCACACGCCTCCATATCTTTGCAGCCACAGCAAATAACTTGGAAGAGGTCACCTTCTTCCCAGCATAAGTGCAGGCGACCGAGTACACAATGGCGGCCTTAGATAACAGCGATAGCGTTACAAACAGTGGGAAGCAGAACACGGCCAATGTGACCATTTCGGCGAATCGCGATCGGCATTTATGCAGAGCATTTATGATTGTGATCGGCAGTGCTTCTTGATGGATATGAAGATCACTGGGAAGGAGGGGCGGTTTCTCCCAAACTCGCGAACGAACAAGAACCCTAGCCACAAGCATAAAAGGGAAAATTATTAAAAAAAAAAAAAAAAAAACGCCAAAACACATCTATATAATATGGGAGCTCAGGTCTGAATCCTCGGACATTGTGGACTCTTGGATCTATGTACATAAATCCAAGGGATATTTTGGACGCTTGGATTTAAGAGGGAAATGCAAAAGGGGCACCAAGTTAGAGTTATTTACACGTATTACCATCCCTTTTTCATTTAAAAGAAAAGGGGCTAAAAGTTGGAGAAATTTACAAGTTTTTGCCATTTCATCAAAAGCAAAAAGGGTCAGCAAGTTTGAGTTATTTGCAGGTATTGCCATTCCTTCCTCATTTAAAAAAAAATCACTACTTCATTGATGATGAGATGGGACCAAGATAAGAAGATGAGATGAGCAAATTGGGTGAAAGTTTTCATGAATGAATGGAATTATATCATTTGGCAATCAATTGGATTTTTTCTTTTTTGGTGGAATCCATTTTATGGTTGGACTTGCTTTCAAGACGCATGGAACCTAGGTTCGGTCGGTCTGAGGCATATCCAGGTCCGGTGGTGCGCCGTGACTTCAGGCACGGGAAATTTCTAGTCTTATATATGGAGAGGTAAATTCGTCATTCCACATTTTCCGTCATGGCCGTCTCTATTTGCATTGTGATTTAAAATACAAGTAGGTTTAGTACAAAATACCCAAGTCCAAGAGAGGTAGGTATTCTATTATTATCCCTTTAATATTATATAAACAGTTCCACCATTTAATTCCATTGAAATTTAGTGAGGTTAAGAACTATTACTTATTAATTGCGTAATACCTATCAATTGATTGCACACCATGCACGCACTACAGCCTTTGCAGAGTTTGGGTAATTGTATAAATAAATTTTAACAAGAGTTTCTTAATAAATTGGAATAACCACAAATTTATCCCCTTAGTGTATCTGAATGGACTGAATGGTGTACAATGGTTAAAATATAGTTTAACAAAAGGTACTCATATATGAATTTATGACCCCAAAGTGAATTCTGTACCTTTCAATGGTTAAAATAAGGGTTCCTCAATAAAATAATCTCAGTTCCATTATTTTACTGAAATCAAACACTGCATATCAACAAAGGTTCCATCATAAACCCCCAAGTGGACCTGGAATTGTTGGAAAATCCGCACCACAAGTCCTGTGCGAGAGACCCATGAAAAAAAACCTGTCCCATGAATTCATTTGTTAGACCTGGAATTAAGAGCATGAATTGGTTAAAATTCACGTGCGGATTTACATAATACCTTTTACAGAGTTTGTAAAATAATGTTACATAATATACATAATACCTTTGTTGATAGACAGAGTTTGATATCAGTCCATATACTACAAAAAGAGCAATTGTAGAATTACCACGCAAGATCTATTTATGCCCCTAGCGTTGTTTTAGTGATAGAAACATAGATGAGCAGAGGCCTTCCTGGCACAGGTGGTGATAAGACAAGTGCGTTCATGAGGTACATCTTCAGTTTCGTGGTATGGACCCATCTGAATCGGGCATTCAGTTTCTTAGAGAAGAATGGATATTTAGTCCACTTTATTGACCATGTACGGTGGGAGTTATAACAACCATGGGCTCCACTTGTGATGCCCCCCCCCCCCCCCCCCCCTCAATATAAGGAAGGTAGGTCAGATGTTGATATTTTTTTTTTGTATACTTTCGTAATGTGATGAATGCACGTATAATACCGAAAAAGCGAAAAAAAATTAATTGAAAAAAAAATTAAAGAGGCACGCCGAGCATGCCCGACATGGAGGCACGGCACGGCCGTGCCAGGAATTTTTCCTGGCGGCACGGCCCATTTGACATGCGTAGCCACAATATATATTTAGATAGAATTCTTGACAACAAAATAACAAATGACATAGTTTAAGTTATTAAGATAAAAGTGTTCATTAAGTTGAAAACCATTATCATATTAATTGCAGCCCTGTATCTTCGGGGCCTTGCTGTGTTTGGGGGTAGGTGGGTTTGTTTAAGCAACCTCAATAACTATACCCAAGCAAATATATAAAGAGATGCAGAAAGCATACCACTTGAGGAAGTTGCACCATTCCAAGCATAATTTGTGCCTGAAACCATCGTGTAAAAAGAAAATATTATGGATGGTATATGCCCATTTAGAAACCACTACAAGAAATTAAACTTTTGGTGACGAAATTTTTCGTCGCCAAAAGCCTCATTTTCGTCGGCAAAACTATTTAACGATGAAAATATTTTCGTCCGTCAAACGTCGGCAAAAGATGGTCAGCAAAGACTTTTTCTGACGAAAATTGTTTTCGTCGGCAAAAATACAAATTTTACCGACGATTATATTAATTTTACCGACGTTTTTTTCGTCGGCAAAATAATTATATTTTTTCTTTGAATTATTATTTTTAATTTTACCAGCGCAAAATTGGGTCTGTAAAACTATTTAAATTTTTTTTTAATTATTATTTTTAATGTTGCCAACGAAACATTTAGTCGGCAACATCATTTTATTTTTTTCATTTGAATTTTTTTTATAATTTTCCCGACAAAAATATTCGTCGGCAAAATCATTTTATTTTGTTTTTTAATTTTGCCGACGAAAATATTCGTCGGCAAAATCATTTTATTTTGTTTTTTAATTTTTATTTTTAATTTGGCCGACGAAAATATTCGTCGGCAAAATCATTTTATTTTGTTTTTTTAATTTTTATTTTTAATTTGGCCGACAAAAATATTCGTTGGCAAAATCATTTTATTTTGTTTTTTTAAATTTTTTTTTTAATTTTGCCGACGAAAATATTCGTCGGCAAAATCATTTTATTTTGTTTTTTTAATTTTTATTTTTAATTTTGCCGACGAAAATATTCGTCGGCAAAATCATTTTTTTTTTTAATTTTTATTTTAAATTTTGCCGACGAAAATATTCGTCGGCAAAGGCGTTTTTTTTAATATTATATTTATTTTTAATTATTATTTTCCTGTAAACCTGTTTATACACATGTATCAATACTTTTCCTGTAAACCTGTTTATACACCTATATCAAAAATAAACCTGTTCATATACCTATATTCAACATAAAAAATGCAATTAAACAAATGTTACTAAATAAACAAACAACCATCTCCATTTTTCATTAATTCATTCATCTCATTAAACAAATATTACAATCAATAATGATACAGTCTCGTATAAATGTCCAATATACAAACAAATCGAAAAGAAGTCCAACACCCCCACCAGTCTGCAACCGACCCTAAAGCGTCCATCAATCTGCAATGACAAAAACAACATTAAAACCTTTACAATGAATTAAATTATAAATGAAACATTAAAACCACAGAGAACCTATCCCCGAAAGTCTCATTCCCCGGAGACCATCTTAGACCCCACTTCACACGAGGATCCAAAACTGCATGCTTCAATAGCTCTCTTATGCCATGTTCCTCCTCATCCTGAAAACAACACATACAGTTTGTTCAGAGTTATCAATTCAGTTAAAATCCAGCGACGGATGATTCATTTCCATACGTGACAGATCAAAACTCACAGTTAGTGCCTTCAAAATCCTCTTGGTGGACAGCATTAGCCTTAGGTCAAGATCTTTATCAAGGCATGATATGTCAGCTACAAGGTGCCGTGCCTGATTTAATTGGACCTGCAATATGAAATGGAATATGTTTCAATAAAAGCTACCAGAAGATGCACACTTGTTTTATTTGTGCAAGATAGTCCATATTGCAGAGGTAGTAGACAAGATGCTTGATTCTGCTTCAATCCTGAATCAAAGTAGTTCTGCAAATAGACTCACTTGTAGAATCAAATTATCAAGTAATGATCAACAATCAGATTTCCCTATCTGCAAACACTTGAACGAGAAGCAAAATCATTTCCCAACAGGATGGAAACACATGCAGATGAAAATACAAAATGAAAAATGAAAAATTAATTTCCATATAGAAGTAACGGGTCATCATGATTAAAGCTCAAAATGCTTAGGATAAAAACAAAGAAGCCTGGAGAGGAGAAAATAAAGGCTGGTAACAGTTTGTCAAATGTACAAGTGAATGGCACCCGCCTCTTGAAGATAAAAGGTTTTGCCCATTTAACACTCACCAAGAGTGCTCTTGCAAATAACACCTTGAACTTGATTCTCAACACCTTGGCAAGAATGTTTGCATGCAACCAACAATGAAAATGCACAAAAAAAAAAGTAATAATAATAATCTAAATGGCATGGCTTGGAGGGATTTCTCACAGGGTTTTCCAATGTTTTGTTCTAATAGAATATTTCATTGCCCACTCAACCTATGATAACCAGGTGCACCAGATATAAATGGCATGGCTTGGACGGATTTCTCACATAATTCAAGTATTGGACATGAAACAATAAGACAACGACGTCAACAAGCATATTTTGAAGTATCTGACTATCATGGCTGGAACAAACTTCCACATTCAACCAGGGAAGTAAATCCTAGTTTTCACAAAGATATTTTAAGCAGTAAAAACATAAGCATCAAACTCTTTTTCTTTTTGTTCTTCTTTTTTTTTTTTTATGGTCACATGACTTAAACATGTACCCTCCATGCAACCTCGTTGTCAAAAACAATAAGCACCTTCGAACTGTTGAACGAGCACTTGTAACATAAGCAAGAAAACTAATAAAATCAAGATAGAACTACTCATTACATGGAGACAAGACACTTGCCTTTTGAAGTTCAAGTCCCGCACCATCCTTTAAGACAAAACATTTGCATGAAATGGTCGCATTTGGTCTGTATTTGTCATATATCTGCATGAAATATGAAAAGCAAACATGATAACTTCCTATAGTCATGGGTAACAGACAAGATACAGATATTAACCATTAAGGTAGTGAGTTAAACTAAAACCTTAACATGATAATGTTCTTTCTCTGATTCAAAATCAAATCCGATTTTCGGGACAACCACATCTCGAATGGCTTCCATATAAGCGTCGGAAACGTTTGTGTAAAATGTTTTAGTAACTTGGTTGCAAGGGGCAATGTCAGCAGCTGAACTCTTCAAGATCTCATTAAGGCTCATAAAAGAGTCCCTGTGTTACATAAATGAAAAGTTAAGTTAAAATTGAGAGAGAGAGATTACCTTTTTCAATCTACTACGAGTTTGATTCTTATGCAGGTACTGACAATAACATAATCTTTCTTTATTTTCATTTTCCTGTTTAGTAATCCTGCCCTTGTGCTCTTGGCCAAAATCTATATATATCAGGCGACTAATTTCCTCTCACAAGAAAACGCAAGCCAACGGGTTCAAGAATCGAGTAATCAACGACCTTATTACAAGGCAGACATAGAAGATAATATGCTTCCAATCCATTTACAATAGGTATCTAAGTTGTCACTTTCACTGATAACAATTACTCACATTTATCAGCAATGGTTTTTAGAGTTAAGTGTTAAGTCCAATCCAAATATTGAGCAACTGTTTTCTTATCAAAAGACAGATACAATTAATAATTTCAAAATAAAAATCAACAATTACTCTACAAAGGACATGCACACAGTGTTACCAATAAAGGACATATATGCATAAACAGTATGAAAAATATGTCAAGGTTACGATGGCTTTGATTGTCAATAAGATTTTCAGATCCAACACCCTTTGCCACAGTATTTGTCAGATGAGTAATGTTTAGACTCCTTTGTCACTCTGTATGAACCTTTTCTGGTAACAAATGTTCTTTTTTTTTGAAGTGGTAAAACTATTATTCCACAGGAGAAAACTTGCAAATAGAAGCTGCAATCAAAGCTTAAAGATATTGTGATTAAGGATGTTGAGCAGAAATATAACAAAATGGATAAGCAAAGGAATTGGCTGTCTTTATGAGGCATATAGTACGCCACTACAAAGAAGATAAAAGATTCACCACTGTGGAGGATAAACAAATGCTAAATCTAGTATGGGACAGTGAATAATCACATCCAAAATACTTAAACGGGCTGGTGTTAATCAATCAACAAAAGCATCTAAGAAAAAAACTACTCACTCTGAATCATCCTTAAGCAAGGAACTGCAATCAAATGAATCAAGTGCAAGAAAAAATAAATAAATCAAGTACAAGAAAATTCTTACTCATGAAAGAATAGTTTGCCAAATCGAGCCACAAAAGAAGGTTTTACTTGTTCAGACTCTTGAGATTCCATTACATTCATCACACTCTGAAAAGAAATATCGAAGTCCAGGCGAATCTTCTCTGTTATAGATAGCCATGGCCTATCTGAAGAGCTTTCTATCACTTCACTTGTCTCTAGAAACCAAGACAATGCTTACATTCAGATTGCATATTTTTTCAGTATAGAAGTAAAAGGAACAAACCATAAATTAGCAATTGTCTAGTGAAAACAGAGTAGAGACCTCCAGATGGAGGGTCAAGCACTAAAGCCAGTGGTTTTTCACCCCTTCTGCGCTCAAAAGTTTCACAAGAAATCGGCTGCAGCCTAACTGAAGTTGAAAAATGACCATCGTCTGTCAAACCAACTGCCCACCTAGAAGAACACCAGGGCAATGCAGAAGTACCTACACATTCCAATATTAAATGACAAGCCCTTTTCAATTGGAAACATGAACCTGTGCAAGGTTGAGAGTTGGCTAGAGTGTGTGAGTGGATGTGGGAGTTGTACAGGAGCAGGCAAAAAGAAAATAAACTTGTGGTTGCAAGTTTGAGAGCACCTTTCAACTGTGCTAGTAAATCCTATAATTAGAAATTGTAGACTACATTATGCGCAGCAAGCAGTCACATATCATATGTAACGATAGCATGTGAGTATAAGCAGTACGACAATATATAATGAATGATAGGCAAGTGTAAACAGTCCAATAATATAAAATAACACGCCACTAACACATCAACCTAGTTTGACATTGGAAAATCATCTCCTGTGCAAGAACCCCATGGGAACCGTGGGCCAGGTCCATCAATGAGAGAAGGACCCACCTGCCATGATCAATCCAACATTTCCTGTGCACGATTCCCATGCAAACCATGCGGATGAGAATATTTTATGTTTGACATTATGGTCAAAGTTTAGTGTGTGCATGTATGTGGATGAATCCTGTGTCTGCTTGGCTGCACGCCAATATTAGGGTCAGAGTTTCAGAATTTTTTTTTTTTTTGTTTTTTGGGTTGGGGTTGGGGGATTCTTGAAAATGATTATAACTGTACATCCATTTTGCACCTCTGCACCTAACTTAGGTAGACTTGGCTGCATGCCCACAAGGTGCATGGAAAGTCATCCAAATTTCACTCTAAATCAGAGTTAATGCCTATTGTTAGATTGATCTCAGGTAAACAAATATTTTACATCTGATCAATCCATGGTGAGCCTTACTCCAAATGGATAGAAATTTGGAACAATGCTTATACATTCATGGAGGTCTGATATTGGATACATGAATGGTTGGTGGTCCCATTGTAAGGATTCTGAAAAGGTGGAGTACAAGCCCATTTTAAGAAGTAGAGCATACTCAATCCGATGGTGTGTATAGGTTGGATGAAGGTCAAATTCAGGATTCATTCATGGGGAGATAGTGTGACGGTTGGAATAGGAAAAAAATAGGCACATCAGGTTATCCTGACCATTGATTTTAGCCTCAAAGCTCAATTATCTTTTAAATAGAAATTTTGTTTTAGGTCCAATAAAATAGTGACTAGAAGTAAGATGAGTGTCAAATTAGATCTGATGTCTTTCAAAAAGGAGAAGCAGGGGATCGCGAATTTGAAGGGAGCAAACTGAACAAAGTTGAGTCCAAGTGGGCCCAAAAAAATTGGACCACATATGAACAATACGCGGCCCATTCTTCTAAAGGTTCTGTATATGCAGAACTGATTCGTGAAAAGCATCACTCATGGGGCTAAAACGAGCAACAAATCATGTATATGGGACCCACCTAATGTCAAATTCCCTTCTTTTAACACCCAGCTGCCGGCAAACCCCCTTCCTCAACCCCCCTTTCCTGTCCTTGTCATTTTTTAACCAAACACCAATTCATGAATTTGCACCAGACTCCACTACACAGTTTTTTATATGCTACTCACGCACACAATGCAAGTCAGCGAGCAGCCACAGTGGACGGAACCCTGCTTGTCCCTCTAAGAAGGGAGATGCAGTACTGATCCACCAGTAGGATGCCCAATTGACACTCATTTGGTGCATTGTTGCATTTTACATTGAGCATTTGTTAATCCCATTACCCCTCCCCCAACCAACTAAACCCATGCTGCATGCATTGGATTCTGAACAAACCACAACACCCATTCAAGACTGCCAAATGTTGGATTTAACATCCAAATTTTATGACCATCAGTTTGGTTTTTGGGGCACATATCTTGATCATGTCATATCACTTTGATTGAAGATTTAGTGGTCCCCCTATCTAAGCATAGCTCTTCTAGGCTCTCGCCCATGAAGGCCATGGGTGTTCTCACTTAGGACAACTATTCTTTATATCTGTATATATAGGGGCACAATAGAGTGCCAGGACTTCTTTTTTTTTTTTATATACATATATACAAAAAAAAAAAAAAAGCTCCTTTCATGGGGTCACCTAGATGCATGACAATCAAAGAAAGCACGACAATGAAAGGTTGGGCGTAGATGAGGAAATATGAGATACCAGGCTGATCAAATGATCTTAGCCTTAGTTTTATGTCATTAAAGTTTAACGACTATACACTAAAATTTACTATGATAAAATCCAATGGTGAATATTATACATGAAATCTTAATGTGATAAAATCCAACGGTGAATAATGTCTAGAACAGTATGAAATTAGGATCAATGCCAATTCAAGAGAGGTTGGTGTGCCTGAACAGATTGGATTGATTAAAAGTGGGCCCCAAGAATGAAAACTCAAAAGGGGGTGCTGGAAAAGTAGGCTATTTGGTGAGTTCGTCGTATAAATCAACATCCATCCATACAAACAGAAATATTCAGATAAATCAACATCCATCCATACAAACAGAAATATTCAGATGGGAAACGTCTGCATGGTTCTTATTTGGAGTCCATCCTATTTTTTGAGCCACCTGGCCGCCTATGATCAAGTTACCCGCCTCACATGCACCAATGCCATAAGTCAAATTTGACACTTACCAACTGTTACTCACTATTAGATTGAGTAAACAAGAAAATTCATGTACCCAACCCCAACATGGTTGGGACAAGGCTTTGTTGTTGCTGTTGATGATGATGAGGAGGAGGAAAATTCTATTACATAAAGAACAACATACAAGCAACATGAAAGGTATGAGAGACTAATACCCTACAACAAAAGCACCTCACAAGGGGAAGATTTATCAACCCCCTACTTTGCTAAAAAGTCGACCAGCCCATTGGCCAACCTAACCACTAACGAAATTCCACATACAAATGGGAAACCAAAGCCTTCATCTTGTTGAAGGAAAACTGCAGCTTCCACAAGTGGACCTTATCAGAAGTCACCCATGAGATAGCATCAGAAGAGTCACTTGAAAGTCCAAGATCCGAACAATAGAGGGGGGAGTGAATAGGGTGAACCAAAATCTAATCCAATTTTAAATTCTTGCAAATTAAGCACAAGTGGCGTTTATAAACATGCAAAGGCAGAAGCATCCATGATAAACATTCACCATAAAATTAAACACTCACCACAACACAACGATTTATAGTGGTTCGGCCGAAATGCCTACATCCACTCCCGGCATGTGTCTCCACACCCCAGCAATATTCCACTGAATCAATGGAGGTTTACGTTTCGCCACAAACCTTACAACCACCAATGCTTTTCAAGGCTAAGCAATAACCTTTACAACAACAAAAATGCTTGCTTAGCAATTACCTTTATAAATGCTTTTCAAGGCTTAGCAATAACCTTTACATCACCGCACAAGGGTTTTTCTCTCTAAATTGTGTCTAACAAACACTAGAAAAGATAAAAGTGAATTACAAGAAATTTTCCTCTTCATTATGAAGCTATGAAAGTGATTATCCGGCTAATTACACACACATGTAAATGATGCAAAGGTTATAAAACAATGTGTATGTAAACTACCTCCAATCAATAAAAGTGATAGTTCATGATAAGTAGCCAAACAAGATGGCTTTCAAAAGTGATTAATCAAAATTTGATATCACTGGGGTAAAGCATCCAACACATGTAATACAAAAGACAACTTGATAAAGATATGAAAATCAAAGCATGACAAGTTGAACAAAAATTTCAAGAACAAAACATGTGATGAACGATTATTGTTGAATCCAAAATGCAAGATAGTTTGAAAATGATTTTCATGTAATGGAAAACAACCAAAGATTCAACCAAGTGTAAGAATCATGCTATAAAAAAATCAAAGATTTAAGCAAAGCATGAAATTATTAAGATATAAAAATTGAAACTAACTTGGTGTGAATCAAAGTGAAGAATCCTTGCTTTAGTTTTTCTTTCTTTTCATTTCTAGAATCCCCCAGTTTTGAACCCTTGGCTTGCTCCCTTTTCTTTTCAAAAACTCAGCCCTATCAAGCCTTGTAACTAGCTTTGAATTTATTAAAATAAAAAATTAATTTACTGTAGCAACGGTCAATGTAACAATGGTATTGTAGCAACATTACTATAGCTACCGTACTATAGCAACGGTGCTGTAGCTAATGCTGTAGGAAAAGTACTACAGCAAAAACACTGTAGCAAAAATATTCAAAAATTAGGTTTTTTTAAAACGATTATCCAAAAAGAGCTACTCCAAAGAAATTGACACATCTTAAAATTAAAACGATGATAACAGTGATTTTCAAATCATGATCCTATGATGCCTAAAAAGATATGAAAATGAAATCATAAAAATGCATGAGAATTTCAAATATAAAAGTTAAAGAAATCATGCATGAAAAACCAAGCTTAACAAAATAAGAATGCATCCAATTAAATTGCAACACACAAAATCCCTAACATCACTCTCCACAATCAACCTAAGCTACAAAAAGCACGAATAAATCCTCAAAGCCTGCAAAATCGCCCATGCATCAGCTTCATTGAATCTAGAAGAAGTTTTGATGAATCCTTTGAATCCTCCTCTTATCGCTTTGCCCTTCCCAGAAGAAATTCCTGCTTATTTAGGCTGACCTAGCTTCAACTACTTTTGGTATTTTGAAAAGAGACATTTAATAAACGAGCAACTTGGACATTAAAGCTTTTATCAAAGTAATCCAAACTAAACACACACACACCCCTTCCGCATCATGGATCTCGGCTTAGCCCTAATTGGAAGTCCAAGATACAAAATAGGAAGCTTTAATTTCTAACCTTGCAACTTATATTCTTTGCCAAAGACTGAATCACCTCCTCCAAACAACCAATGCCCACGAGAACACTCTTAAACAAATTGATCTTCGACTTCAACACAAACTCAAAGCAAAGAAAAATTCTCTTCAACATGGAAAACTCCTCCCTCATTGTCAAACTAAACAAAATAGTATCATCAGAAAACTGAAGATTAGTAATTTCCTCCACATTCCAACTCGCTTCAAAATGCCTTACAAGTAGGCCTCGCCAACAAAGCAACTAGTGCAATTGGATTTTTTAAATTTATGATCGCTGCACCGTCTCCTTAAAGATTCCAATGCCCACTCTGCTGAATGAACTCATCAATCAATACCTCAATCCGTGAACAAAAGGAACAATTGAGAATCAAACTCTCTAAAAGGATTGTAGAATTCATACGAACGGTTTTTTCTCAAATATTTCTATCTATAAAGGAGTGATCACATGAAGGTAACCACATGGTATGGTAATGCAACACAGGTAGGGAAAGAGTAGCCAAAACTATTCTCTGAGCCAAAGCTTAGGGATAAAGATCCAAAGGTTTTGGTTTCACAAAAAAGACAGACAACCAAGAGAAAACTCAAAAGAGAGAAATTTTATTTATCAATGAAATGCCGAATGAGAGGGATTACATTTCTTTATAAAGACTCCATACCCAAATCTATTCTTTGAAGCAAATCAAAGGGAAATAAAATCTAATCAAGACTTTCTAATTTAAATTCATAAATATCTCTAAATATTAGCTATTACTAAAAATTACGCAGGAAATCTGGAATGCATCTAGAATTCATGATCTGGAAGTCTCCCCAATGATTGGGTATTGTTGGGCTTGGGCCTCTGACTATAGACTTTTGGACTGGGCCCATTGGTATGGGGTCCACGACCTGCATCATATGGTCAAGAAAGGTCTAATCAAATCTATACACATGAGGTCCACCTTTCAAAGATCCGAAGTATAAAAGTTGTTGTCACCGCCATATTTACCAGTTAAAGGTTTGAGCTCTTCTTAAAGGGGCTGTTTGGTAATTTTACTAGGCAATAAAGGTGAGTTGTGCCAAACACCCAACAGTCATCAATTTAACTTAATGGTGTTTGGTTGCATCAGTGGAGAAGTGAAAGGAAGTTCTGATACTATACAGGATGAAATTCTAACTTTATCTCTACAATATCATATATAGACTAAGATATTTCTCTGAATCGCCTCAATTAACACTACAATATCATATATAGACTTATATATTTCTCTGAATCGACTCAAAAGAGAGAGAGAGCGGTACGCTCTCAGCTACAAACACTGTTTGACACCACAATAATGAGAGAATGTTGGATTACCAAATCACTAATGGGCCACCACAGATTGATGGCATCAATCTCCCGGAATCCTGACTTAAATCATATGAAATCACACAGCCACTTAGCCATTATCTGAATGGCCTCAAGGCAGAGAGCAAAGACATCTGAATTTTACACTCTAGCTGAGACCTTTTTGCTCTTTTATCACCGTACTTGTGAATGAGAATATTGATATGAGCTTGGATTGCCAAAAATCAATCATGGGCCAGCACAAATGGGTGTGACCAAATTTCTAAAATTTTGACTTAATTGTACTATATCGTACATAAACTTAACCATTTCTCGAATCGCCTCCAGATAAAGAGCAATTACCTCTCAGCTGTGTATTCTAGCTTGAGTTGTTGCTCATAAACCTCCATTCTTTTTTACAATTATACTGACAGAATGTTGGACTACCATATCAATAATGGGCCACCAGATTGATGGCATCTATCTCTTCGAATCATGACTTAACCGTACAATATCGCAGCCGCTTGGCCATTATCTGAATGGCCTTAGGGTAGAGAGCAGTGACATATTTTATTTAACTGTATGTTTTTCTGGGGTGGGGTGGCATATCTTACTTAATTGACATAGAGTTTGTCTAGGCCAGTGACTTAGAGGATTTGAACTCTTGAAGAGGGCTTTGAGAGTTAGTTCGAGAGAGGAAATAGGCCATGCCAACAGTCACTTGTTGCTTCATCAGTTGGTAAAAAAATATGACATGGGCCTCATGTCTATATATGTAACTCGGTTAAAAACTTGGAAATTTTTCATTGTTGAGGATCATTTCCTTTGCATCATCATCATCAAAGTCATATCCCAACTATGTTGGAGTCGGTTACAAGAATTCTACTTCTCCATTCCAATCTATCCTAAGCCAAATCCTCATATTAGTTGCACTTCTTCAAATCTATTTTAACTATCGTCATCCACATCCTCTTCGGCCTACCCATTCTCCTTGGTGGGTCATCAACTTACATAGCCAAATTTTTCCTTACCAACGCCGTTGGCCTGCATTGGACATGCTCAAAGCATTTCCTTTGTATCCTTTTCATAATTTACTTTATCGCTTTTGAGTTATTCAAACGTTATAAAGTAAAGCTTCATTTCTTTACCACAACCATCCAAACACCTTTTCCATTTAATTAAAAGGTCAACTCGACCTACACAACACCACTAATATCCAAGGATGTGACATTTAACCCCCTTTTTTTTACCATACAAGTTAAATTTCCAAACAGCCCCTAATGAAAGCAACATGAACCGTTGGATTGAAGAAAAATGTGAATAAATCATGAATTATTAATGATTTATTACATACTTATTTTTTTAATGCACGCCTTTTCATGATCCAGAATGTCCGCTGAAAGCACAGACAATCAATGCTATACGTTCCTCACTAAATTGGACGAACACACCATATGAAATTCACAAATCTTTTTACCCAAATTGACCTGAAATTTGGGCCGTGTTCTAAAGAATGGGGGCACAATGGTTTGGACCCATGTTAATTGCACCTAGTTGTATAAAAATTTTGGTTTTATTAAGAAAATGTGATTAATATGTCATCGAACCACTTTTTTTCTTTTCGAAAATGTACAAACTACTATTGTTGAGAATCACGGTCCCATGGCCCTACAAAAGGCAAACACATGAGGGCACATATTTTGAACATTGGCTATCTGTTCACAAATTGGGCTGCAAAATGTCCAAATTTCAAATGTGCTTTTTATTATTATTATTATTACATGGTGTTCATGCCTTGGCGCAACGGTAGAGTTGCTCCTTTGGTGACCTCGAGGTCACGGGTTCGAGGCGTGGAAACAGCCTCTTTGCAAAAATGCAAGGGTAAGGCTGCGTACACATGCGCCCACCCTCCCCCTACCCCCGCTTAGCCGGGGAGCACTTTGTGCACCGGGTGAGCCCTTTTTATTATTACATGGTGTTCATACCCTCTTACAATCATTCTTTATAAATGCATACATGCATAAGTAGTGGAACTAGTGACTTCAAGGGTTGACATGGGAACATACAACAGTCTCTGGAGCCCACTTAGATGCATGCTAACCAACAGGAGTAGGGGTGGATTCCCATCATCATTTCTTTTGACCAGTTGAAAAGTTTTATGGATTGGGATGGGACCAAAGAATCAGGTCCGTCAGATTATCCTAGCCCTTTATTAAAGGGCCTCGTTTTCAGTTATGAATATTGCTAGATTCAATTAGTGGTTGTCTTCATTAATGCATATCTTTAGATTTAGGTTGTTTTGTAGTTGTGTTTGGGGGGAGGGGAGGGAACAGGGTGGATTGGTAGAACAAAAATCGTAAGAATTTTTTTGTTCAATGCATTGGTTGATTTGTGGTGGCGTTCTGTTCTGTTGTTTCTTTTTCTTTCTTTTTTTAAGTGTGTGCGTTGGGTTTTATGGGGGTGTTTGGGGGGAGGGGAGGGAACAATATGGATTGGTAGAACAAAAATCGTAGGAGTTTTTTTGTTCAATGAATTGGTTGATTTGTGGTGGCGTTCTGTTCCGTTGTCTCTCTTTCTGTTTTTTAAGTGTGCATGTTAGGTTTTGTGGGTGTGCAGTAACTACTAAATTCATTGGGTGGGTGGGTAGGATTTATCGGAGGTGGGCTAGGTGGTGGAGTACGTTAACCCCTAGGTCATAGATATCACAATCATTTGCATATAAGAACGGCCAGGCCATTTTGGACAATTTCTCTCATACAAGCATGTCTATTGGAGAGAGAGAGAGAGAGAGAGAGAGAGAGAGAGAGAGACCTGGAAGAGGGCTTTGGTAAGCTGAGGGTTCTCAACAAGTATTTGTTTAGCTTGTTGTTGGTTTTGCTCAATTAGTGTCTGAAAATGTCAACGAAAAAAGGAACTGTGAGACATTCTCTTTTTTTTACAAGAGTTTTAGTTTTTTTTCCTAAAGAGAAAGAAACAAATTTAAAAAACAAAAATTGCAAATGATGATGATGGTACTTTCATTTGAGAAATGACATCATAGAGTTGGTTCTTGGACATTCCTGCCAATTAAGAGTTGAAGCTCTCACTACCTCCAGCCATTTGTTTTCCTGCCAGTTGAGAGTTGTTCGTCATTTCGCTTATCTATCATCAACAATAAAATGGCCTCTAGTAGTGGAAAAAGTTAAAAGTAGGGAACTCCAACTAAGTGGAGACTGGAGAATGCAATAGAAATAAAAAAGTGCAATAATTCTTGATAGTGTTGATGTTGGTGTTCCAAGCCCAAGCTTGCAGGCCCATTAGGCCCATTCATTATGTTTATCATTAGTCAAAGCCACATGTACATGCTAAAGTTGTTAGCTAATTATTAGGATCTAAATTGATTAGATTCTGTAAATTGATTGCAATTAGGACAGCTAATTGTTAGGATCTAGATTGATTCTGTAAATTGAATAGGGCATTCAGTCCCTATTTATATCAAGGATAGTCGACCCTCAAAGGGCAAGACATTCAGCACAAAACTATTATCTTTCTATCTCTCAAACTGTCATGGTATCAGAGCAGAGAAAACACTTCAGCCAAGAGATTTTTTTTCATATTCTACATTCACTAAATCTTTTTAAGTAGAAATAGGACTTGCCCATCGAAGATTATTGTTAGGATCATGAAAGAAGGGATGGGGACTTAAAAAAAAATAATGTTCCAATATAAAACGCACCACTCTTCATGAACAAATAACCCATAAAACCATATAATGTGGGGGCCCACTTTGAACCATCCACTTTGAGGCCTAAAATCAACATTAAGATGGCCTTTAGGAGTGGAATAGGTTAAAAGTAGGGAACTCAAACTAAGTGGAGAATGCAATAGAAACAAAAAGTGTGCTAATTCATGACAGAAGATTTTTTTCCATATTCTACATTCACTAAATCTATTTAAGTAGAAATAGGACTTTCCCATCGAAGATTGTTTTGTGGATCATGAAAGTGGGGAATGGGGATGGGGACTTCTAAACAATAATGTTCCGATATAAAATGCACCACTATTCATGAACAAATAATGTTCCAATATAAAACTAGTTCTCTTTCTAATGCGAAAAAATAGAAGATAACTATGGGCAATTAATAAAATCTGTTAGACATAATAATACAAAGTCTTCAGCTGATCTACTCCAAACACCAACACTTCGATGTAGATGGCCATTAAAATTTGAAACTCAAACCAAATGGTAGAATAGACAAATGCAAAGTTAGATTAGTAGCCAGCAAATACAAACAGGAGAGAATGCATTACTTTTAAGATTTTACAAAAATAACATCAAATAGAAATGTGATGGCTTTAGCTTCTATCTATAACTTAGAAACACATCAAATGGATTTGTATTTGAACACAATATTTTTGGATGTGATCTGGAACAATAAATATATTGATCAACATAAATGACGGATGGAAGAACATTACAAAAATGGACGTAAACTAAAGACATCCTTATATGAACTTAAACTAGCCCCTGGACATGGTATAAGAAATTGAAGCAAGAAATTAAGAGTGTTCTGGAGTAACAAAGTTTGAAATTGTGGATTCTGTAAGGAATTCGAAGGGATAACTCTGCCATTACTCTTTATGCAGATGACTCTTCAATTTTTGTTCAAACATAGATTCATAGATGAAACCAAAAATTTCTTATAACGAACCTTGAAATTAAGGACATGGGTTGTGTCGAATATAGAAGCATACATACAAATTAAAATGATAATAAAGAAATAATAAGATCATTTTGAGTTAACACTACTATATTGAAAAGACACTGCAAAAGTTTAATTACTTATATTGTAGATCAAATAATACTCCATCAGGTCCACATAAGAAGTTAATTTTCAATGAATGATCTCCTATGGCTCAAGAAAAGCCATCATCAACTTATGTTGATCCCATCGATCTGGAGCCGACTTAAAGACTTCTACTAATTAACTATGGAAATGCTAAATCATCTAATAACCAAACTCATTAAGCGCATGAAAGGACGTCTCTCTAAGTAACAGTATAGTGGATAGTTTAGTGTTTCTAATGTGGATAGTTTAGTGTTTCTAATGAACTATAATTGCCCGATAGGTAAATATTCTCCTCCACATGGTTCTCGTGAGAACAGCGCATCTGTCTGCGCATCTGGACCCACCTCTGAAGTGCACATGGTACGGCCTGGATGAGAATCGTGCGCAGAAGAACAATTTCCTTGCCCGATATTGTGCATATTATAAGTATGCTTAGTAGATTTACCAATACTTATGAACATTGGAGAGAAATTAGCGGAATCCTTGTATACTTGGGAACACCGATTATGGTTCACAACATCAAGGAGCTTCACTTGTTTTGGAGCATTACAATGATGTGCATAGGGCTACTAGCACAGTAAACTCAGTCTAATGATGGTCAGTTGCTTACATTAGGAGGGGTCATTGCTTGGTCACGCAAAACACAGAATTGCTTTGCTATCTCATCCATGGAATTTGAATCCACATCTCTAGCAGGTAGGAAGCTATATCCACAAGGAAATATTTTTTGCTCATACCTTTCCTTAAGAAGCAGATACATTCAATCAAAGTGTATTGTGATAACAAGGCAGCAATATATACAGCCCAAAACAAGAGGTGTATGGGTAAACATACCATTTGAAGTATAACCATTTTTTTTTTTTAAATCTGCTAAGAAAACAAACTGCCATATTTGCAATCTCATTGATGGATTTCGAGTACAATATTTGTCTCTAGCACGTATCGAAGCTATTAGGAACAGGAGTTTTCATGCATACACATCCTCAATAAGGTGATACAACCAATCACATTCACAGTGTATTGGGATAACAAGGCGACAATATATAAGACAGAAGAAGAGGTTCACAGGTAGTGCCAAAACACATTGTTATGAAGTGAAAAAAAGGGAATAAAGAACAGTGATGGAACATCTTCCAGCAAGTGAGATGCTAGGGACCATTTAAGAAACCATTATCAAAAGAAGATATATGGAAAACCTCAAGGGAGATGGGGTTATCACAAATACAGTGAGATAGTCCTTTTGTAGCCAACTCTTTACTTATTCAACGATGAAAGTGCAATTTGAGTTTCATCAAATGTATTGTTTACTGAGAAATGGGAATTTTGATCATCCAATTTTGTTACTTCAGCCATTTAGGCATTATGAGTCATGTCCAAAGTTCAAAGTTCAAACCCTTTATCTATTTCTTTGGAATTAAGAGAGCTAGGGTTCAACAAGTTCCATAGTTGAGTATCCTTTCATCTCTTATAGGATGTTTGATACCATTCTAAGTTCTATAACGCACAAGTCCGACTCCTCATCTTCTTTCTAACTTCAAGTTTTTAGGGTATTCTAAATTCTAATTCCTTGTTTCTGGTGTATACACAATCAATTAAGACAATGTGAGCATTGTACCTTGGGGTCATGGGATGCGAACCATAGTTGTGAAATTTGGTCGGCTAAATGGCCAAACAATATCGATTCGTACCGAGGACTTACCAGGAATTCGTCTGGCTATGCTGCGCCTTCTTCTTCTTCTCCACCTTTTCTACTCCTCTCCTCCGCCTCTTCTTCTCCTCCTCCCTCCTCTGGTGGGGACTAAAGTACCCAAACGAAAAAAAAAAAGGTTTTGACGTAGGGTGATTCTATATGCACCCACTACTATTGCTGTATGCACCCACATTTTGATTTTCTTTTAATTACCAAAGAGTGGTGCTATTGGCACCACACTTTCTTCTCTTCCCACCGCGAAAAAAAAAAAAAAAAAACATTTTCCTAAACTACCCCTCCCCCTTTTTTCCCTCCTCCTCCTCCTCCCTCCTCCTCCTCCTCCTTCTCCCTCCTCCTCCTCCTCCCTCAACCCACCCTTCCTCTCCCAGCCTCCACCCCTCCTCTCCCCCCCTCCCCCCCCGCCCCCCCAGTCGCCGGCGGGGAGGGAGCCCCGGCCGGCAGCCGGCTGGCCTCCCTCCCCCTTTCCCTCTCTCCCTCTTTCTCCCTCTCTCCCTCTTCTTTCCCTCTCTCCCTCTTCTTTCCCTCTTCTCCCTCTCTCCCTCCCTCTCCTTCCCTCCCCTCCTCTTCTTCTCCCTCCCCCTCCCCTCCCCCCAGTCGCCGGCGGGGAGGGAGCCCCGGCCGCCTGGCCTCCCTCCCCCTCTCTCCCTCTCCCTCTTCTTTCCCTCTTCTTCCTCTCTCCCTCCCTCTCCTTCCCTCCCCTACTTTCTTCTCCCTCCCCCTCCCCCTCCCCCTCCCAGTCGCCGGCCGGGGGGGGAGATCGGGCTGCTGCAGCGCCTGCTGCAGCAGGTCGCCTGCTGCAGCGCCTGCTCCAGCCCGATCTCCCCCCCGGCCGGCGACTGGGAGGGGGAGGGGGAGGGGGAGGGAGAAGAAAGTAAGGGAGGGAAGGAGAGGGAGGGAGAGAGGAAGAAGAAGGAAAGAAGAGGGAGAGAGGAAGAAAGAGGGAGAGGGAGAGAGGGGGAGGGAGGCCAGCCGGCCGGGGGCTTCCGCCGCCGGCTGCCGGCCGATCTCCCTCCCCGCGGCGACTGGGAGGGGGAGGGGGAGGGGGAGGGGGAGGGGAGGGGGATGAGGGTGGAGGCTGGGAGAGGGAGGAAGGAGGAAGGAGGAGGGAGGAGGAGGAAGGGAAGAGAGGGAGGAGGGAGGAAGGGTAGTTTAGGAAAATTTTTTTTTTGTCTTGTAGTGCGGTGGGAAGAGTAGAAAGTGTGGTGCCAATAGCCATGGTCATCACCAAAATACCCTAATGTCAAATGACCAACTCACCCTTTACCATCAACCTCTTCCTTTCTCCTACGTTTCTTACCCTCCTCTCTACTCATCACTTCTTCTTCTTTTTCTGCTTCTTCTTCTTCTTAATCCTAATTATCCATTACATCCACTGTTCGACCATTTCACCTGCACTCATTCATCCCCATTGATCTTCATCTCCTTCCTCATCATCTTCTCTAACTCTTACAAAGTTTGCTCAAGTCTCATCCATTTGTTTGAAGATATTGGAGGCACTCATCTCCCTTCATCACATTGTCTATTGGAAGTAGGCATTTTCAATATGGACAAGCAACTAACGATCTATCCAGAGGAGGTATACATTTTAGTTCGTTTTCATCGTTTTAATTAAAATTCGCGCGTCATGTTCGGTATACCAGAGCCGTGCAAGTGAAATTTGCACGGCAGAATAGCATCAAACATTCTAGTTTTGCACGGAATAAATATGACGTGCAAAATAATTTTGCACGGAATAATTATTCCGTGCAAAAGTATTTTGCACGGCGTATTTATTCCGTGCAAAAATGTTTTGCACAGCATGAGTAAACCGAGCATATTTCACAAGGACAACATATAGTGTTGTGCATTAATATACTAATATTTAGCAATTATATTTTCAGGAGATTCAGTCAACCGGTGCCAGTGAGTGCTCTATGGATTTTACTAATGTCTTCACCACTGACATGATATTTAGAAGCCGAGAGGACCTAATCCAATGGACAAGGGAAGTTGGAAAGAAACATGGGTTGGTTATTGTAATCAAAACTTCAGATGCTGGTGGAGATGGTAGGAAGCCGAGAATAATGTTATCTTGTGAGAGAAGCGGAAGCTATAAGGGTCAATCGAAGGTCCCTCAAAACAGAAATCCTAATAAGGCAACGGGAACGAAGAAGTGTAATTGCCCTTTCGCTTTGAAGGGACGAAAGTTGGCAAATGATGATGATTGGATGTTAACAGTGGTTTGTGGGTTGCACAATCATCCAAACGCACAACATCTCGAGGGGCATTCATTTGCTGGAAGGCTATCAGGGGAGGAACTCAATGTTTTGATTGATATGTCGAAGAGTATGGTGAAGCCAAGGAACATCCTTCGTACGCTGCAAGAAAGGGACGTGCACAACACTACTTCGATGAAGAGTATTTACAATGCCCGTCAAAAGTGGAGGGTGACTGAGTTGGCCGGTCGATCACAGATGCAACAACTCATGATGCATTTGGAGCAGAACAACTACATTGAGTATCACACTAGCAACCCATCTACAGATGCTACGATGGACCTATTCTGGGCACATCCATCATCTATTCAGTTGTTACGTGCATTTCCAGAAGTTCTGATAATGGATTGTACGTACAAGACTAATAGATATCGACTTCCCTTGCTTGAGATCGTTGGTGTGACATCCACTCAACTGACTTTTTTCGTTGCTTTTGTGTACCTTGAATCAGAGAGGGAGGCCAATTACAGATGGGCTTTGGAGAGGCTTAAGGAATTGATGGATGGATGTATTATGCCCCGTGTCGTTGTAACTGATAGAGAGTTAGCACTCATCAATGCAATACACGTTGTCTTTCCGAATGCAGCAAGCTTATTATGCAGGTGGCATATTTCTAGGAACATATTGGCAAATTGTAAGAAGTATTTTGAGACCAACGACAGATGGGATGCGTTTATATCTAGTTGGAACATGTTGGTAGTCTCTCCCACTGAAAATGACTACATTCAGTTTTTAAGTGCATTGGACCGGAATTTCTGTGGGTATCCAAACGCCGTTGATTATGTGAAGAAATCATGGTTGAATAACCATAAGGAACAATTTGTAGCTGCTTGGACGGATCGGCATATGCACTTTGGAAACATGACTACGAATAGGGCTGAGAGTGCACATGCAAAATTGAAGAGACACCTTGGCACATCGAACAGTAGCTTTGATTCGTCCTGGCAGATTATCCATGCATTGCTTGAGTTGCTCTTTACGGAGATAAAGGCTTCATTTGAAAAGAGCTTGAACACCGTGCAACATAAGTTCAAACCTGCACTGTTTCGCGAGTTGAGAGGATTCATATCAAGGAATGCTTTGGATATAATATTGAATGAGTCGATCAGAGCTGGTTATATTGGTCCAGATTCCTTGGCATGTGGGTGCGTAATTCGACGGACACATGGGTTACCATGTGCACACGAGATTGCCGAATACATAAGGGAAGGCACTCAAATACCACTGAGTTGTGTCCATCAATACTGAAGGAAGCTCAATTTAGAATCCACTAAGGAGAATGCAGGCCCCGAATTAACCACCACTTCCGAGTTCGAATTGATCAATAAGAGATTTCATAGTACCGATCACGCTGGTAAAATACAAATATTGAAAAAACTAAGAGAGTTGGGGTGTCCGTCATCTACTTCTCTTCTTGAGCCGGATGTTAAATTGAACACCCGGGGTCGTTCATCCTCGAAAAAGAAGAAGTTGGATCGGTCTACGCGTCGGGAACCATCTGCTTTTGAGTATGCACTCTCGATCGAGGCTACCGTTCCATCGAGAACCAACAGTCTAGATTCGAAGAAGGGGAAGGACAAATTAAGTGTTCGACGCACTCGTTCAAGCACATTCGAGCATCAACTTCCTAAGTCATTAGGACCCTATATCGAGACTATTAAGGATGTCGAGGTGGATGGTAACTGTGGTTTCAGAGCAGTAGCTGGTCTATTGGGAATGAGCGAGGATGGTTGGATGCAGGTTAGACTGGATTTAAGCAATGAACTACAGAGGCATCAAAATTATTATTCATTGCTATATGGCGGAGATGATAGGGTTGGGGAACTGTATTATGCATTGGCGTACTACGACAGCCATCCTCCATTTGCTCGTTGGATGACAATGCCAGACATGGGTCATCTGGTAGCTTCATATTATAATGTTGTATTGATCCATCTTTCTTTGCAACAGTGCCTTACTTTCCTGCCTTTGAGATCAACCCCGATTCCATCTTCTGATCGCAAAGTTATCGCGATCGGTTTTGTAAATGGTAACCATTTTGTTCAAGTCTTCATGACACCCGGGGCTCCCATTCCTCCCATTGCGACAAATTGGTATAGACACCACCATCCTAATGCTGACGGATGGCAACTACCATATGCGCAGAACATCGAGCGATTCAAAGAAATAATTGGAGACAGTGTCGCAACACGCGAGTCGGTTAATATCGACAGTGATTAATTTCTTGTACTTTGAACTCGATGTAAACAAATTGTAAGAAATGATGTTGAAATGCAATCAAGTTGTTATGCTTTCCATTTTTTAATTTTTTTAAACAAATTTTTTTAAATCATCTATTACAAGGCACACAAAGAAAAGGCACACAAAATATATGTGCGAAACCATTCTGCACGGCCAACAGTTGCTGAGCAGAATGGATCTGTTCGGTATATATTAGCCGAGCAGAATGGATCTGTTCGGTATATATTAGCCGAGCAGAATGGTTCTGCACGACATATGTATACTGAACAGATTGCATTTGCACGGCATATGTTGGCCGTGCATTATTGGTATGTGTGGATTATTCATGCATTAACTTAGCCTAGTGAAACTATTTGTATCCAAATTCGAAGAGGCATGTAGATGTTTTAAAAAAAAAAATATCCAGATGAACTATATATCACAATTTCACAACCAGAATTCCAAAAACAAACAAGTTCTTGTACAAAAATCAATATTCATTGATTGAAATGTGGCAGTTTGTAGTACAAGTCTCTAAAAAAAAAAATACTTATACATCCCACAAGTCTCTAAAAAAAATAATAAAATATCCTTTATACAAAAACAAAAGCATGTTATCAAAAAGTCCTCCGAGCGTCATTGTTGCGCACGCCGACGATACGTCACCGGCAAGCCATCAAGAATCTCGAGGGTAGTCCGTAGTGCCCTCTGGTAGAAGTCAACTGGCTGGTCACCTCGTTCAAGCGTGGCACGAATATGATCCTTTGCTCGAAGGACCTATAAGAGACAATAGAATGTGTCATATTAAAATTTAAACAATACTTGCTTCAATGTACGAAATAAGATAGTTTACAATGCACTCACCGTTCTCGGAGTCGGGTCCTCTCTACCCTCATTAGGGTCATAGTGGGAATGGCGGGCGGGGTTCTGTACACGAGGGTGAGATATCCTAGTGTACCAATCGAGGTAGTCCCGCGAACACTCCCATGCATGATGTGCACGATGTCCGCAGTGCGCAATAGATAATACATGGTCCTCCCAAGTAATCCAATACTGATCCAGAAACGTATAGGAGACCTTGTATTTACCGGCAGTACTGCCCCGAGTAGCACGTATGGGGGCAAGAGGTGCGGGTGGGATGGTCTGTACGTAGCCGAACTGTCGAAGAACCCTGTGTGGGTGGTAGGGTTCAATGACATCTAGGGACCTCAAGCAACCACAGAAGAATGATATCTGCTGTAGTGGATGATGGGCCCTAACACTAGCATACGGATCCCAAGCAATCTGTCACAAGTAAACTAAACAAGTCACTAATATAATAAAACATGCTCCTTCTCAAAAAACGTAAAAGAAAAAAATAAAGAAAGTCAGAAATATATAACATAAAACGCTCAAATGGGTGCTCACCTCACTCGGGTGTAAGGCATCCAATCTCTCCCGCATCAGCTGTATGTTTTCAATGGCATTTCCGGAATCCTGTCCAGGATTCCAGCGGCTTGCTAGAGGCATCCCTGCGGTGTATCCCCATTGTGCAGGAGGACGTGCGAATGGGAAGTGCTCGTACACCCAAGACTACAAATGACAACAAATATTAATAATTATATAGTACTTATATCAATTATAATGATAAAGATATATGAATCTATAAAATGTACCGTTCTTACCGTTAGCAGTGTCAAATATCCAGCAATCTGCCGCACATCTGCCCTCGTGGCGGTCCCCAACTGGCGATACAGATACGCAAGTGCGGCAGCCGCCCATGCGTATTGACGGACCCGTGGCAGGTCCATCAATAAGGATAAGTAGTAGACAGGAACCCTCGTGGCGGACTTATCAGTGAATAGTGTACAGCCCAACAGGTAAAGAAGATATCCTCTGGCTGCACACTCTACCTCCTCAACCGACGATGCGGGAGTCACTTCGCCGCACACCCGTCGGATCCACCCCATCCTCACTACCCCACCCCGTGCCAGGTTCAACTCGGCTGATGCAGATTCCCTATCCACACCCAGTCCTAGCTCGAGTAGATCTACTTGGTCAGTAAATCCCATAGTAGCAGATACGTGGACAGGAAATCCAGTGACTGGGATGCCGAGTAGAGAACTCACATCATCTAATGTGATCGTCATCTCACCAAACGGCATGTGGAAGGTATTGGTCTCGGGCTGCCATCTCTGCACAAAGCTCGAGACCAAGGGGCATGAGATATATCTGTAGCTGAAATGCCTCAGGTCTGCCAATCCAGACTCTTCTATGATAGTGCGAAACATAGGCACCTCAATATCAAGACGATCTCCAGGCCGAGGTATGTACCAGTCCTTCAACTGCCGCCAATGACTGATACATTTGAGAGGGCCACGTTCCTGCACATTACAAGTATAGTATAAATCTTCATTAGCATCTGGTATTATATAAAGAATTAGTTAAAACATATAAAGAATGAACGTGTACCTCCCCGTCCCATATGGATATGGCCACGTGAGTCCTGAAACTCACAAGGACGGACTCGTCGGCCGGACCGCCTGGAATAGGTCCATCCCCTGCTGCCGAGGCATGAGGACTGGGTGGCTGTGCCTGGTCCTCTGAGGAATCATCCTCCCCTACTGGCGCAATCGGAGTACTGGACGGTTGGGGAGGACTAGACGGCCCTGCCTCATCCTCTGAGGAATCATCCTCTGAAGAGCTCTCAGGCAGTGGATCCTGCCGTAATTTGCGTCTTCGTTCAGACGCCGTTGGCCGTTGACGGCGAGGAGGTCTAGCAACGCCAACCTTCACCCGCACTCTGGGTGGATCGCTAGAAGTACTACCACGTCCACCGGTAGGATGTGAGATGCCACCAATACGGCGAGCTGGTCTCCTAGGCATATCTTCAAATCTGGATTTAAAATAAAAATCATTAGGAAGAAAAAATCATTATACGAAGAAAACTTTTTTTCTTGTACTGCTCGGTTGAATTGTATCGTGCAAAATCGTTCTGCACGGCACAACTTTTCCGTGCAACAATTTTATGCACGGAATATGTTTACCGTGCATATTTGTTTTGCACGGTTTACAGGTTCCGTGCAAAACATTTATGCACGGTTTCTTTTATCGTGCAGAAAAACCATGCACAGTATACATTTGCCGTGCAAAACATTTGGTGCACGGTTCTACATTGCCGAGCAGATCGCGAAAAATGCCACGATTTTTGGCAAAGTGAAGAGATTCAGTACTTCGAATGCACATGAATTAGCTCGTAATATACTTATCTACTATCTAACAAAGAAATTACGACCTAAAAGGAATGTAAACATGATAAACGTATGAAGAAGAAGAAAAAGGAAAAAGAAGAACTTACCTCACGTGTCCTGTGAAGAAGAAGAAGAAGAAGCAGGAACGATGTGCACTGATGCTCTTTGGAGGGAGAACGAGAGGAAATGCAGAGGAGGAGAACGATGTCCAATGATGCCTTCGCTCGTTTTTTCGAATAGGGTCGACGAGGGAAATGCAGAGGAGAACGAAGAGGAAATGCAGAGGAGAGCGTGGGCAGTTTGGGAAATATGGTGGGTGGGCTCAGCAAAACGTTTTTAAGAAAATAAAAGGGGGGGGGTGAGTTCAGCAAGTGGGTGCTTACAGCAATAGTAGTGGGTGCATATAGAATCACCCTTTGACGTATTGTTCCCCTTAAATTTTGTTATTCCAATTTCATAATTTAAATTTACGTAACATCACTATAGTCGTTTGACTCTTATTTCCCCCCCTTTTTTTTCCTTTTTTGCCTTGGATCCGATAATATCATAGGTTAAAACCACCCATGATATCATATATCATGGGATCTACATGTTAAAAGTTAAAAGGCTACTTAGATCTCATGATATCATGGGTTTTTAAAAATCCATAATTTCATGGGATCCAAAGTCAAACAAACATTTAGTGCCTTTTAGTCATGAATTTGGGGATTGAGTGCCTAAAGGGGTTTTGAATTGTCAAATCCCCCCCCCCCCCCCCCCCCAAAAAAAAAAAATTAAAGTTTATGACTTAATCTGCAATTCTAAATTCTGTGCGCCCATTTTTTTAGCCCGGATCTGGTGAGGAAAACTCCACGGTGACTGTAAGTTGACCATTGACAGTCAGCGCATCCTAGTAGGGGCTGCCCGCGGTCACTTAGCGAATCCTGAATAGTCCACTATGTTGGTGGTGTTATCCGTAATAAAGATGGAATGATTATTCTGTCTTACTTCGGCCCAGCAAGTGTTTGTTCAATCAACAAAGCGGAACTACTTGCCTTGCTCATTGGTCTTCGAGAAGCTTCCCGCTTACAACCTCAACTACTCCTTGTAGAAGGGGACTTTTCTTGTGTTATACAGTGGGCGACTCGGTCTTCTTCACCTCCGTGATATCTGGCAGACATTATTGAAGAGGTACTTCAATTAGGGGTGTACACCGGGTTTCAAAACCCGTCCCGACCCGACGACCCGGTCCGACCCGGACCTAATCGGGCGGGTGACATAGGCTCTTTTACCGGGTCGGGTCTCACCCGGCCCAATAAGTCCTTATCCGGACCGGGTTCCGGGTTAAGAATGTGTGGTTAATCAGGTTATCGGGTGACCCGGTAACCCGATTATACATTTTTTATATATATTTATTTGTATATATATACAAATATATACAAATAAACATTAAAAAATATATATATTCATATTTACTGTATATATATTTATAGTATTTTTTTATCACAATTATTGAAACTTTTAGTTGTTCTAAAAAAAATATTTTAAACTTTATAATTAACCGGGTGACCCGGTAACCCGACCCGGTTGACCCAGTAACCCGAACCCAGATAACCCGGATATAGTTTACCGGGCATTCGGGCGGGTTTCTTGTGTTTATAAAATTATCGGGTCAGGTCAAACCCGACCCGATAACCCGGGACCCGACCCGATGTACACCCCTAGCTTCAATAGTCAGGTGATTTGAACATTTCGTTCAATCACATTATGGGATCAGCAAATGCGGAGGCGGATAAACTCACAAAAGAGGTAGTTCTTAAACCTTCTTTGCTCATTTCTGGCCCTACTTAAGTTCCTTTTCTTTTATTGATGCTCGATATTTTTGGGTCGCAAATCTTTTTGTACAGCCATCCCTTGTTATTTTGTAGGGGCTTTTTTTTTACTGTTTTAGCCCTCTAATACTGTACCGTCTTTGGGTAATGAAAAGTCAACTTTTTCAAAAAAAAAAAAAAAAGTCACCATGCATGAGTTCACTAAGAGGATCTCGATTCTCATTTTTTTTTATTTAGAAGACCAAAAGTGCCCAGGGGTTTGAATTATAATTTTGATCCAACATGGATATTGATTCTCGAGTAATCTGTGAAAAAACACCACCATTGGATGCATACACTGCTGCTATAGTGTATTTCACAAGTTATGTAGAATTTATTTTTATTTTTTTATTTCTGAACCCTACAGGCTCCTAAATTTAGATCAGAACCGCACATCTTCTTTAGAAGTCCAAAAACTAGTGGGGCATTAAATTTCAAGGCTTGATACATCATTGGTTTTATGAAATTCCTGAAAAAATGTCGTACTTAGATCCTTTTTTTTTTATGCCCCGTTTTCATGATCTGAACTTTTCATCCTCTATATAAAGTCAAAATTAATCATAAAATTGATTCTTATTGCTTGATTAATAATGGATTTTAAGAAACTTTGGAAAGACGGTGAACCGTCAGATGTAATCAGATTCATACCAAGGGGAGAGGAGGGAGGATCTGTAGTACGACGGAAAAAAAAAAAAAAAACAACCACAAACACCATGGTTGAGTGCGTCTGTGTGTTAAGTTTCTTGGGTAATGCCACAAAAAGACTATTTGGGTGCGGATCCTACAATCCCAGCACTAAAATTTTCAAAAAAGGAGAGCCATCTGGCTGTTGAAATCAGAACCGCTAAATATCACAGTCTTCCTCTCAACTAGCCAAATTGCTCTTGAAGGACTCAGGTCCATCTTAGGTTAAGCCATTATCAGCTTGATCACTCGCTCCCATTGAAGTGAAAAAAAAAAAAAAAATGTTTATGTCAAAGACATGAAACCGGAATAGAAAGAAAAAAAAAAATAGAGAAGAACAGAAATGGGCCGAATGAGGGAGGGAATCCTCTTGAGTGATAAAGGGGGAATGTTGGCAGTTGGAATTGGCAGGGACAATGATCCGACTAGATTAAGCATCAATCAATTCTTAAAATGGCTGCCCTCTTGGAACGCTCAGCTGACCTTTCTTTATTTCAATCATCCATTTTAAATTTCAGGGCAAAATCTGTATTTTGTATTTTTTTTTTACTTTTTTAATACTTAAAAATATATACAATTTTCAAAATACCCTTTTTTTTTTAGGAAAGCCTAATTCTTCCTGGTAAATAAAAAGAACTACTTTTTAATTTAGTCATGTACTAAAATCAAAATATTTGGATATTGTTAACTGGCTAATCTAAAGTGTTAAAATGGATTATTAAAATAAAAACCCATGAGAGCAAGGCTAATGATTCAGCCATTAAGAAAGATATCTTAATGCTTTATAAACTAAACCAAAAACCAAAAACCAAAAAATGTAAATAGACAGACAGGACAGTTAGATCCAGCAGCCATGAAATCATAACAAAATTGTACAAGTAAAAGAATAATGTTGAAGGACTTCTGTGTTCTCAAGGTAAATATGTCATTACTAGCAACAAACGCCCAGGCCCCAAATAAAATTTATTTAGAATACTTCATTTTATCTAAAACACTATATATAACTTATATTTACAAATTAAATTAAAATCTAGAATAAATTATTATGAAAAATAAAATTTATGGTGTTTTATTATATTCACATTAAATATCTAGCACTTTTGTACATAACAAAATTTTTTTTTTTAAGAGTAAGTTAGTTCTTCATTTCTTCTAAAGGAATAATATACAGAGAGAAGGAATTCTAATCCAACACATTGGCCTTAGAAATTCCAATGGGGCATACCCCATTAATACAACCAAAGAAAAGAAAAGGCATTTAAAGAGAATAATGAAGAAATCAGAGCGCTCACAGCCCGGGCAGCAAGCAATCAAGTTTGCCATAACAGGCCTACTTCGACATTTGAGAGATGACAAGAAATCACTTTATTTCTTATCAACTTTTTACTAAATCGAACCATTGTATCCTGAAGATCCACAAAGTTGACACGAAATTTCTAAATAGCAGTTGTGGGGGTAAAATCTGAACTCAATATTAGATTGGACTTGGGTCATAGTAGACCAACCCAACCGGCCAGGAGGAAGAATATGAAGAGAATTAAAGGAGTGCCCCCATGATGCAATAACTCCATCCGTTATCAGTTATCACCATGAAGAGGGAAATGAATGATCATTAATGGCTAGCATGAAAAGAATTAATGGAACGATGAATGGCAGAAAAAGAGAGAAAAAGATATAAAGAAGAAAGAAGAAAAATGAGAGATATGCAAGTTCTAAACCAAAACTCTAATCAGAACGAGAACAAAGTTTCAGAGGTTAACTTAAGCATCGAAGAGTCCTCAGTCGGACCACCCGATCGAGCTCTTATGATTGTTGGCTTCTGATACAGGTAAGAAGATTGATTCAGATTTGAGAAGAAGGAAAACAAACAGAGTCTTCACTCTGTTCAGGTCAAGAAGAAGGAGGGAGGTCTCTGTTGCCGAGCTGACCTGCCGAACTGACTTGCCAAGCTGACGTACCGAGCCGAGCTGACCTACTGAGCTGACCTGCTCAGCATCTCCATTACCGAGCTGAACCGATCAGCATCTCCATCGCCAAGCAGAGCCAATCTGCTCGGCCGCTGATCAATCAAAACCAGACCTTACAATTGGCGCCATCTGTGGGAAACGAAAGAGGAAAATCATCCACTAACGTTTATTCCTGCTGAGAAATATGGCGGACCAAGATCTTGGTCTTGGATCACAGCACCAAGTTGGACGCTCTCAGTTTCAAATAGAGGCAACACGGGACAAAGGGCGAAGAGGACGCCTAGGAAAGGATCATGTAATCAACCACTCTGGTGGTGCAGATGTCGGATATGTACCATATACTGACAGTGACCGAACCATCCCCGTTCCAGGTAAGAAAGGATGGATCCAGTCAGAAGTTTACCGATGGATCCAGTCAGAAGTTTACCGCGCTGATTCAAGCCGCGCCATAAACTCACCATCCATGGTTAAACTACAAAGACAACCCCACCAGAAGCAGGGTCATGAACACCAGATACTAGTTCCACAGCGAGACGCATTTGTCCGCCTTGAGCAGTCTTGCAAAGAAGTTGTTCGGGACCTGACACAAGGAATGAAGCAGCAAAAGGAAAAGCTCAATTGTTTACTGCTGGAATTGGAATCAGGAAAGAAGGTGCATGGACGTCCCCCGAATGCGGAGGACGTTCGGAAAGGTTCGGAAGCCGCTCATAAAATTCGAAGAATAGAGCGCCGAGGCGGCACCGATGTACGAGGGCCCAGAAGTCACCATTCTGAATCAAAAGCTTGGCAAATCCAAGCAAAGGCCATAGCAGAAGATGAAGAGAGTAGGACTTCAAGCTCCCGACTACGAAGACAAGAGGAAACCGAAGTCTGAACAAGATCCATTGAGGTTGGCGAAGCCCCAAGGAGGAAAGCACCCCCACAAATACTTACCGAGGAGGATGTACAAGCTCTTATAGAAGGCGTTAGCAAACCAGAAGTCCCCTCAAGAGAATCCGACCAGCGCAAGGTACTTGGAAAATGCACAAAATTTTGAATCTCCATTCTCGAAGGAGATTAGAAAAGCGGACCCTCTTCGGCGATGCTCAATCCATAAGTTGAGGATCTATGATGGAACATCCGATCCCGCCAACCACGTCCAACATTACCAGCATTCCATGGCATTGTGGATAGGGAATGAGCCACTGACGTGCAAGGTTTTCCCCTTGAGTTTGGGAGACCTGGCCTTGAAATGGTTCTCCCACCTAGAGCCGAGATAGATCTATAGCTTTCAGGAGCTAGTTGGATCTTTTGTTACTCGTTTTGTAACAAATTCCAAGCAGCCCAGGGACATTGGGGAGTCGCTGTCTCTTAAGAAGCAGAGCTTGAAGAGCCTGAATGAGTTCAGCGCTTGATATTGGCACCTCTATAATGAGGTAGAAGGGAATAAAGAATAAGTAGCTGTGGCAACCTTCAAGCTCGGGCTGCCGAAGGAGAGTCAGCTTCTCCAATCGTTGACAAAGCGATCCCAAACCACACAAGGGGAGCTGATGGAATGGATTGAAGAATTCATAAAGCTAGAAGAAGATTTGAACATACCCGAGCAGAAATGTACTAGCTCGGCGGAGAATGGATTTTAAAGAAAGAGAAGAATAAGGGAGATCTTCGTTGCCGAGCAGAGCTAGTCAGCTCGTCAACTGAGAGGGAGATCTTCATTGCCGAGCAGAGCAGTTTAGCTCGGCCACTAAATCAAAGCTCTGATGTTTTGCTTGGACTCCGCATGAGACCCCAGTCACGACAAGCTAGGTCCTACCTAAGAAGGACCATACAGGGTCGCCTTGGCTGGAGGAACATGAGCTTATCAACTGGAAACACTTGAAGGGAAGGCATTGGCAAGGCCATGGAACAAAGCGAATTTCAAGAAATTCTATTTCTGATCTTTGTACCAAAAAATTCATCATCTTTTTATCACTTATAAGACCTTTGTGGTCTATGTTCTTGTGTCAAGGATGGAATCAAAGTTTTAATCTTCTTTGTACCAAAGAATTTGGAAATTTTATATCTTGCCTAATTATCTTGCTACTATTCATGTGCTAAGGATAAAGGATCTATGATAGGGCATACCTTATCAGAAACAACCTCGCAAAAAATAAGGCCAAGGCCTGAAAGGTAGCTTAGGGCCCACTACTTCATACCGAAAGATAAAAACCTAACTAGGAAGAGCCCAAACTAGGTACGCTGCACTAATCTCCTTTTTAACTTATAGCTTGGCATGACGATGCAAGCATTAGGCCAAAAAGTGAGTTCGGAAAGAACCGACAGTGGCAGCGGAAACAAGAGATCTCTTTCAAAGCCCCCCTTTCTTCTCGGAAAATGGAAAAGAAGAAATGGGGCTTGGGGGGTAATGTGGGGGTAAAATCTGAACTCAATATTAGATTGGGCTTGGGTCATAGTGGACCAACCCAAACCACCAGGAGGAAGAATATGAAGAGAATTAAAGGAGTGCCCCCATGATGCAATAACTCCATCCGTTATCAGTTATCACCATGAAGAGGGAAATGAATGATCATTAATGGCTGGCATGAAGAGAATTAATGGAGCCATGAATGACAGAAAAAGAGAGAAAAAGATATAAGGAAGAAAGAAGAGAAATGAGAGGTATGCAAGTTCTGAACCAAAACTCTAATCAGAACGAGAACAACGTTCCAGAGGCTAACTTAAGCATCGGAGAGTCCTCGGTCGGACCACCCGATCGAGCTCTTATGATGGTTTGCTTCTGATACAGGTAAGAAGATCGATTCGGATCCGAGAAGAAGGAAAACAAACAGAGTCTTCACTCTGTTCAGGTCAAGAAGAAGGAGGGAGGTCTCCGTTGCCAAGCTGACCTACCGAGCCGAGCTGACTTGCCAAGCTGACCTACCGAGCTGACCTGCTCAGTATCTCCATTACCGAGCTGAACAGATCAACATCTGCATCGCTAAGCAGAGCCAATCTGCTCGGCCGCTGATCAATCAAATTCAAACCTTACAACAGCTACTATACGTCTTACTCGAAAACGTATAGTCCAAGGAGATTTTTGAGGAGCCTGTAACGTTTGAGTTAAAGATGGAGCTGATTCAATTAATATGGATGATAAATGGGTTGGAACAAGAGCCACAAAATGAAGAATTCATTGATAGTAGTCCATAGCTGAATGTACTGCCCCTTCCATAGGCTGATCACCATCTTTCCATATGAGCCCAATACTTGCTTGAGGAAAAGAATAAATAGATAATCGCCATCCTTGGTAGACAATAGGGGTGATCCACGTATGTATATATGAAATAGGGGAGATCCCAATGATAGGATATACTCTCTCGGAGAGAAAGGCCAAGGTACAGTAATCTACTTTGAAGGTTGTTAATGATACGATGTACCACAGATGAGGCTGGAGTACATTGATCTTTGAAGATGCACCTATTTCTCTCAGCCCAAATGTGCCAAACATAAGCCCCAAAAATTAATTTAGCCACCGTTTGGAGCCCCCTATGATGATGATCAACACGAAGCAGGATCGAGTACAACAACTCTATAGGCGAATCACAAGATATACAATTAAGGTTTAAATTTGCTAAGAGAGAAGTCCAAACCACTTTAGAGTAGCAACACTGAAGCATAAGATGTAATCCGGTTTCCCATATGCAGTCACAGGACACATAACAAGGGTCACAATCTACATTTCGTTGAAGCAAAAAATCCTTAGTTTTCAACTTTCCCCTGAAAAACATCCATGCACAGATGGAGTGTTTATTAATACAGTCCGGAAACCATATTAAGGGAGGCCAACGCAAATTCTGATCTTGACCAAAGGTAAGCAGGCGGTAGGCAGATTTTAGAGTGAAGGACCCATCATCCTCTAATGTCCACACAAGCTCATCCTCAAAATCATAATTAGGCTGAATTTCTAATGGAATATCACGGAAGATATCCATAAGGTCAGTAGAGGTAGTGGGTGGAAACAACCACTCATGAGTTGCAATAAACCAATGCAACCTGATGTCACAACCATATCCAAGCTCATAAATAACGCGGTCACCATATCTATCTTTTAATCTTCCTCCATTTAGCCATGGATCAGTCCAAAACTTAATCTTATGCCCATTTCCAACAAGGAACTTTATGTGGCGTAGCATAATCAAGCGGAGGCCAAGGATACCTTTCCATCCCGAAGAGGCATTTTTTGGAATAGGCACATCCCAAATAGAAACACCTTTCAAGTATTTAGCATTAATCCATAGATTTCAACAGATTTGCTTGTTCTGGACTACATTCCACACTTTTCTCATCAAAGCTGCCCTAGTCGTCCCAGCAAAAGACCATTTGCCTAACCCTCCACAAGATACAGGCTGACAGATAGAGTCCCAAGCAATAGGGTGAATATAATGAGAAGACCAATTATTTTAGAAAAAAAAAATCTCTTACCTGTCTATCCATACCATTAAGCATAACTGTAGGGATAAGAAAGACCGCTACCCAATAAAGATGAATGGTAGATAAGGAAGAGCGAATCAGCTCTACTCGCCCTTCATATGATAAAATCTTGGACTTTCACCCAGCTAAGCGCTTTTGAATTTTTACAAGGAAAGCTTGACAGTCGGTAAATTTTAGCCTCTTTGAAGATAAAGGAACACCCATATATTTTACAGGGAAGCTTCCTCTTTGAACAGTAAGGATATCAGAAATAGTGTTTTGATCCTGATTTGAACAATTAGGAAAATAGATAGCACTTTTTCCCCAGTTAACCCCTAGGCCTGAGAAGTATCTAAATTGTTAAAGGAAATACCTTAGGTTCACAACAGCAAGATCTGTGGCTTTGAAGAAAACAAATAAATCATCTACGAACATAAGATGAGAGATAGCCACCTAACTCTTTTGAAAGGGAGTCAGGATCAGATGTGAAGAGGCCTAATGAGACATCAAAGTAAAGCAAAAGTCCATAACAATGGCAAATAGGAATGGAGATAGTGGACACCCTTGCCTTGAGCCTTTTGTTCCTTTAAAATATCCTTCAGAGCTACCATTCACCAAAACTGAATAATGAGAATAAGAAACACATGCCATTAGAAACTTAATGAAATGTGGAGGAAATCGCAAACACTTGAGAGCTTCCTCGAGGAAGTCCAATCTGACACTATCATAAGCTTTAGCTAAATCAATCTTAACACACATACGAGAAAGTCCTTTCATTAAATGAAAGTTATGGATCAAATCTTGGGCCAGTGGAATATTGTCAGCAATGCTTTTCCCAAGAATGAATGTTGACTGGATTGGGCTCAATAGTTTTCCAATAATTGGCTTCAGTCTATGCACCAGGATACGACTAATAATTTTATACAACTCATTTGTCAAGGAGATAGGCCTGAATTTATCTGGCAAATTTGCATTCTCACTCTTTGGAACAAGTTCTATGAAAGTAGCTTTTAATTGATTGAGCATCAACCCATGCTGGAAAAAAAATCAGTAATGGCTTCACAAACATCATTCCCAATTATGGGCCAAAAAACTTTGAAGAAATGAGCATTAAAACCATCTGGCTCAAGAGCCTTGTTTGGATTTGCAGCTTTTATAACAGATTTCAATAAAAACAATATCAATACATTTTGCAAGACATAGTTTTAGATTATTTACATGAACAACCCTTTGATTTTCTAACTTTATTAAGGACATGAAATTAAACATCCATCTAAGAAGGCATAGTCTTAAATTTATTTTTAAGTTAATCACCTTACTAACCCTTAATTTTCTAATTTTCTTTAAAACTTGATAGGAAAGTACATTAGATGCAAAATTCGACCTATAAAGCAAAATCTTAAAATCCAAATTGAAAGATATTTTGGTGCTTGAAAAACTAATTAACAGAAAAAGTATAAATCTAAGAAAAAACATACTTGTAATTTATCAAAAAAATAATACTTCATTCTTATTGCACGTTGTGACAATAAACCACAAACATGATTTATGGAAAAAAATATAATAATTTTGAAATCATGAAGTAAATAAAAAAAAAATCTACAATTTCAATAATATACTATACCAAAATATAAGTTTCCTAAATATTTCTCATGATCAAATTACTTACATGTCCACTTATAAAGTTAAAAAGTTAGAAAAAACACCCAAGAGATTGTTGATTTAGGATTGACAATTGTAGCCAAAGCTCAACCCACCACCAGATCCTACACATTTTTATTTTATTTTTTGCTTGGAGGCTCCTACCCAAATATAAATTATGACTAATATAAAGTTTCACATGATGAGTTAAATAAATAAAGGGGAAAAAACTGAAAGAGGGCAATCAAAAGATGCGTAGGATATAAGAACTTCGTGGACTAAACAAACAATTGACAAATCTAAATGTAAAAGACAACTAATCACATATAATGAATGAGTGTTTTTCTGAAGACTATTTTCACTTACATGTGACCTACTTTTTATTTAGATCTTTCAACCTCATGCAATAACCACACTTCTAATCCAAGTCAAATCAATGAAAAGGGCAAACAAAATCGAAACAAAGTTAACTTTTTTTTCGTCAATCACCTCACCCTCACATTCGTCCAAATTATCCTTCGTTGATAATAAAGCATTCCTCCTCTTCATCGATGTCGCATTGCAATTGGTTACCACGATCTTATTCTATGCAGGGGAGAAGAGAAGAGGCTGGGCTTTCAAAAAAAAAGTAAAATAATGCAAAGACTTTGTGTTGAAATGGTAGCGGCGTTGTCTTAAAGTCAATGCCTAATGGTAAAATCTCTTGTAAGAGTCCATAACGCACGGGCATTAGTTGGATTATAGGATAATAATAGTAGTTATGGTACGATAAATGAATAAGATGGTAGTTATGATAATAATAATGAAGGGAGACCCAATTACAATTGGCCCACTATGTGTAGGTGCAAAAGTTGTAAATGACCAACTAAATTTTCGAGAGAGATTTTAGTGGATTTATATGAGTGATTATCAATTAGTTGAAATTTGTAAATGAGCAACTAAATTTTTGAGAGAGATTTTAGGGGCGATTTATGAATGATTATCAATTAAATGTCAAAGAGATCCTAAGTGGAGAATCGATGTGGCATTCCATGTATATTAAGTAAGGAATGAGATCAGAGTGTTGGGAGATTTTACTGCAACATTTGGGTGTGCCACGTGTCAATGTGAAACCCATGCCACGTGGTGCACTCCTATAAAAGAAATGCTCATGGTGCTTACGTGACACACTCCACAGCCCACCTCCCTGATTGGTTTAATATATATAACTAGCAACAAACACCCGTGCTAAGCCTAGGCCCCCAAATAAAATTTATTTAGAGTACTTCATTTTTTCTAAAACACTATATATAACTTATATTTAAAAGTTAAATTAAAATCTAGAATAAATTATTATGAAAAATAAATTTATAGTATTTTATTACATTCACATTAAATATCTAGAACTTTTGCAAATAACAAATTTCAATAAAAACAAGAGGATTTAACCGGAAAAAACGCTTAATCCGGTCCTGCTACGCAATCAAGCACTTTAGCATGTGTGGCACCACCAATTAGAGCAATTGGCCTCGATTTTCATTTTTTATTTTTTTTACCAAAAGAGCACATCGTTGGTGCCGACCTTATTTACACTAAATAAGGTCAGCGCCGACCGTATTTACACCTGAATAAGGTCGGCGATGACGCTGTCCGCGACCTATATTAGGGCTAAAATCTCTGTTTTCGCTCATTCTTATCCTCTCTTCCACCATTGCGTCGAGATTGACTTTGGACGAGGGCGAAGAGCGGTTGCTTCAATTTTTTCCATAACCACCAGCCTCGTAGCTGAATTCCTCAACTGCTTCACATAATCCCATCGCCTTTTCAATCGACTGTGATTGAAACCGACGCTCTAGAGGTTTGAATCTCCTTCCTTTTTTGAATCCTTGTCATTTTTTTTTTGTATTTTCACTTCCTTTTTTTTTTCCCGCCTTCCCACATATGATATCTAAGTGCATGGTTTGTTATCTTCAACGTTGTATTCGATTTGTACATTTGTTGTTTCCGTTGATTAGGGTTTGTAGATTTCAATTTGGGGTATTTTCAGTTGAGAAGGGCGATGGATGATTGGGTTTTGTTTTAACACTATCAGAAAGGTTTGAGTGAGTTATTTTTGTTTTCAAAACTTGAGGATGTTATATGTGGTCAAATGGCAGTGGTTGTTCATTTGTTCCTTTTTGTGTTTCTTCATTTTGACAATGTGAATGGGTTGTTCATTGTGTTTCTTGAATTTGATTTTACGAACTTGAAGGGGGTAGTAGTTCTCTTCCAATTGTTGTTGTACAATAGTCAACCAAGTTTGGCAAAAAGGCTATGCGTGTATATATATATTCTTCCCTGGCTTCTATGTTGAATGTGACTGATCATCTTCCAATCTCATGTCTCATCTGTTTTATGTCCACCAAGAGCAAAAAGCATCTAGCTTGATCCACAGTTTATAATCAGGATCTCTCACCTTTGCAGTAGTATCTTTTATTGCTAAAGCTGTCAAAGTGGCTACTATATTATCTGCACACTCCCAAACAATTGTAGCAAAATTGCTTACATTTATGCACAAATTTACTCTAGGAAATTAAATAATCAACACTGCACCACTAAGGCTTGTTTCAGAAAGAGATCATTAAGGAACTACATTGTTAGTTCTTTGGACAACCAATTCGGTAATTTTAGACTTAGCTAAGCCTCTAAGAATTATTCCACATAGGATGCATTTGGATGTGCCCAAACTACAATTTAGCTGGAAAACACTAGTAGAAGTGATGGCTATCACTTTAGCTTGGGATTTGTGACGGTGAAGGGATGATACTACATTCCAGACTTTCTGCTAAGAAATCAAGAACATAAGCTTTCCCTTTATGTGGTTTACAATTTTTATGCTGCTCCGGACACATACCAGCAACAGATGGTAATAATTTGTTTTGCGAAAAACTTGAAATCAATTGCATTTCATGGTTCATCCAAACAGCCCCATAAACATTTGTGCACCAAATCACAAACAAACAACCCCATAAACAATTGTGGTCACCAAAAAGTGGAGTACATGATACAAATGCAGGTGTGCATTAAATGCACTTAATATATCTTGCAGATGTCCATTATAGGGGAGAGTATTGTGTGGTTGGTTTTGGATATTCGGCTTTCATAGTTTATTCATGCTTGCCTTGATAACATTCAATGCTATCATGTCTAATTTGGATGTACACAGATGCCTAAAGAGAATACAAGCAATCCTGAAATGCCCCGCAACGAGGCTACTACCTCAAATGAGGCTAGTACTTCAAATCCACAGCCAGACGTTCTATTGTATGACCAAGAGCATCACATCTCTGCCACTATTGAACAATACTTGGTACACTCTCTTCCATAGAACCTATTATCAATTGAACTTCCTTTCGATCTATGGCTAACATTATTGAAACTGTATTTTTTCTCGCAAGAGTTGGGCACATACAGATGCTTTCCCACAAGCCCTGATTATGGGCAGTGGGACTTGAACGAGAGACAGATGGGGTGGGTGCAGGAGACCGGGCTGTATCATCTTGCTCAGATGAGATGGATGAGGCCGATCACCTCCATGTTGCGCTGGACCGTTTGTTTGACATGTCGGTCGAGCTACTCCCTCAAATCATCATCGTCTTCTGGTGTCTGCTCCAACCTCCTTCTCGAGTGACTGTTACTCGAGCCTTCATCACAAGCTCGGTCCCGCCTTTTATTATTCAAAATATGCCTCAAGTCCTTCATCTCCGAAGGAGCTCGTTTGCTTTTATAGGGCGGAGCTGTGATCTTCGTTTTCTCCCTCTTCTGGAGCTGTTGCTGGAGCTGACGAATCAGCTCATCTTTCTCTTGGATGACGAGGTTTTGAGCCTTGATATTCACAAGGAATGGGTTGTCATCATCGTCGCCGTCAATCTAGTGGTGGGAGTGATGCGATCCAATCACCATTGGAGATTTATCCTTTTGGGGACGTTCCTGAAGAGGACCATCCTGTTGGGGAAGCTTCAGCTGAGGGTCGTTATGATGGGGAGGTACTGCCACCTCCTTTGAAGATGAACCCGAAACAATGTAAGGGCTTCCCACGCTTGCCGCACCAGCCTTTGGTCCAGATCTCATCTGGCGAGGAACAAGCGGCTGCTTCGGCAGCAATGGCTCTGACAACAATGGTAGTATGGCTAAGGCTCTGGAAGATTTTCTGCCTTTCTTGGTTTTTGTATGCATGGTTTTTGGAGGATTTGACTGAATAGTTTCCCACAGACGGTGCCAATTGTAAGTGCCTAAATATTACGAACTTGGAATGAAGAATTAGGATGAGGTTTAGCTCTCCTTGATGAAGAACAGCAATCAAAGACCCTGTCTGTAGTCAGCGCAAGGCTCTCCGATGCCTAAATCAGTTCAACAACTCAACAATAGGATGGAGATTTAGAGAGACAGAGTAACAGCTAGGATTATGATATTGTGTGTGTTACCTGAGTTGGAGAAGGCTTCCCTATTTATAGAATGAGGGAGTTGACCTTGGGTGGTGAGGTCATGATTTGATCCTGGTACTTGAGAAGTACAATCCCATCAGCCCACTTTTCATTAAATGACTGTCTTATCCGCCCACCTTTCATTAAATGGCAGTCCTATCGGGCCATACCCTGTTGACTTCTTGGCCCAGTCCCATAGGGGCTTGCCTGGAGCCATACCCTGTTGTGGACGTAGCCGCTGGATGCCGCTCTGTTAGGGATTATGGGCGGCATGGCGTACTTCTACGTGTGCCCCCTGTCTTATCACACATTCCATAACGTGGTTGAGTACTCTTGGAAGTACAGCTGTTGGTGCCCGTCTCGGCTAGCATGTTGGCGCAATGGCCGAGATGCGTGACCGAGGCCGAGGCACGATGCCGAGGTCAGGAATGACCAAGGTCGGCAGTGAGCTTGATCTCAGTTGGCACCCTGGCACTGCTGCCGAGGTGTGCGTAGCCGAGGCTGAGATATGATTAGCTGGTACAATCTCAGTGTCTTGGAAATATCCCCACACATCGATTATGCATGAGCAACGCCCATCACGCACAATCCGACAGCCAATTTGAAATTGTCAATCATACGTTGTTTTGCAGGCACTCAACCCAAACAATTGACCAAGTGGTTACCATGGGCGGAATGGTGGTACAATACCACCTTTCAGGGGTCAATCAAAATGATCTCCCTTTGAAGCAGTGTATGGGAGTCCTCTGCCAATTGCCAACAATCACTTCTGATACCACAGGGGGCACTGCAGTCGGACTTCTGGATTATGCACTTCAAGATTGTGATAGTATTTTGCGCTCTCTCAAACACCATTTTATCTGAGGCACAAGCCCGAATGAAAATACAAGCCGACAAACACAGAAGTGAACGTGCATTTACTGTGGGTGACTGGGTATTCGTGTGTCCACAGCCCTATAGACAAACCGCTCTTGCTCTTGCTCTTGCTCTTGCTCGCCACTCCAATATGAAACTGGCTCCAAAATTTTACGGACCATTCCAAAGCTTAGAGCATATTGGCCCAGTTGCTTATATAAGCGCGCGCTACGTCAGCAATCCAAAATTCACCGTGTTTCATGTGTCACTGTTGAAAAAGTTGGGATCTCAAACTCATCCAACGGTCATACTTCCACCATTAACTGATGCAGGACAACTTCAACCTGAACCGATAGCAATATTAGACTCTTAGATAGTGCAACAGCATAAGCAGACTATAAAGGAATATTTGATATACTGGAAAGCGATACACAAGATGAAGCTACTTGGGATTTGGGAATCATAGCCTGATTTTGATCAACGCTTTCTGGGTTTCACGCCATGTGGACATGGCGCATCCGAACCGGGGGGGGGGGGGGGGGGATGATGTTAGGATCCCGATCCGTTCAGGCCCAGCTTGCCCAGTAGACAACACCAACACCCATATGCGGCCCAGCTCTGTGCATGATCCTAAATGTAAGGCCGCCATTTTGTATGCAGTTATTTCCTATTCATTTATTTTTAGTTTCTCTGAATGCAGTTGTCCTGAATCCTCCTTGTAACTTATATATGTATGCTGACCATGGTAAAGGAAAGGTGTGGATTGTCTAATCTTCTCTTCAGTCTCAATTTGAGCAAGAGGACACCCTTCCCCTATTGTTAGTGAGCAAAATTAGTTCTCTGAACCTATAGTATGCTCATTGGCAGAATGTGTTATAAATTTTTTTAATGGGAGCAAATTTCTATCATCCTTGAAAACATAAAGGTATTTATGCCCAATCAGGCCCATAGGAAAGGGAATTCCATGTTGCCCGCAGCCTATTCTGTCATCTAGCCAACAGCATAACATAACAAGTGAAATCATGGACATGCATCGACAGCCATCTAAAGAACCCAATATGCCTGTACTGCTACTGCAATTGCATCTCCAGATTTATGATCCCCAAAAACATTTACATTATAAAAAAAATTAGAGAGGTAATAGAGCACTCAGGTTAGGGGCACAAGAGCTTTTCATTCATTCCTGGTGCACTGGAACAGCCAGCATCTTAAAATGTCCAGCATCAGTCCTCCCCAAGCTCGGTGAAGTCTTCAACAACAGTTGACGGTGCAGATTGAAGACCCTGGGAACGTAGCTCATCAATTTCAATTAGCAACAATGGGTCACACAACAATTTTCTTTGGTCTAACATCTTGGGGCATCCTATCAACAAAAACAAGGCTGTTAGGTTTGTAGAAACAGAAAACAAGAGGTGCGGCCAATTGCAAATCTAAGTACCTGCTGCAGGGCATTGAACATTTATAGATTTCTTGGATTTTATGTACTGAACTACCACCTCCTTTTCATAGATATGCTTGCAATCCATACTGTGAAGAGAGAGAAAGAGAGAGAGAGAGAGTAAACATCCAACACCAAGAAGTCTTCAACAAAAAGAATGTTTCCTGACCTAACAAAATAAAACAGACACTTGCAAGAATAAAAAAAATCACATTAAACTAGAACTAAAAGCCATCAATAAACCAATTATATATATATATATATTTATATTAAAGCAATATGATTCGTTTTGACACGTCATCACCCATGGAGCTCTCTCCTTTCAGAAAAATACCCAAAAATATATATATACAGGCTTTAGAGAAAAATTTTGAAGTAGAGAGAAAATTTAGGGATTCATAAAGTTTCTTATTAATCTCAAAATCAAATCTTAAGCATGCCCCTCAAGTTCCTATTAAACTCAAAAGCCTAAATATACTCACTTCCTTTCATTTAGTACTCTACATATATCAATGGACCCACCTTTCCTCCTGCATTGTGTTTGGTTTAAGCAGTTTTCTAAAAAATCTGGTTCCATAAAATACTAATCAAGTTTCATATAGTGAATTCTAACCCCACCATTCATACCCCACTCAAATATCAGATCAACTGGAATAAAATAAACCATTAGATTGGACACACCGGAAACTACATGGATAAGTTACGCCTGTATGATCAAACTGAATACAATTCTACTGGACTGAAATTTGTTTGGTTATAATGGACAGTTTGGATGACCAAAAATGGGACCCATCATTCACAGGAGAAAAAAGTCATGTTAATTAGCTTTAACAATATTTCCAAAAGTTAATCACTTCCTAGAAGAGGTGAAACATGCTATAGGTAAAATAAAGCAACCAAGAGGCCTTCTCACATTAGCTTCCTAATGTCCAATGTTCTTCTGTTTGGATCCCAGTTAACATTTGCTTACTGCTTACCTATAAATCAATAATATCTCAGTGATTTTATTGCCTCTTTTGATTTTCATGACATTGAGGAAAGTAGGCTGGAGTTAGGGTGTTCATGTGCAGGGTTAGCCGGGCTGAGGCATATCCAGGCCCGGCCTGAATTTCACAACACAGGCCATAAATGTTACGCTTAAGCCCACCCATTTGACAAATCAGGTTCCCTTTTGCTAGGAATTTTATCACATGTGCGGGCTTTCTAACAATAGTGCAGAAAAATAATCACTAAATTACAATGAATCCTTACTTGGGCTGGGCCGGGCCAGGCCAGGCTTTGGTCTCACTTTAACCCCAACCTGGCCCAAATATTGAGCTGGAATCTGGCTCAGATTAACATTCAAGCCCAGCCAAAGAGGGCTAGGCCCAGATTGGGCTTGGGCTGGCCCCACCCATGAGCACCCTCGCTGGAGTAGAATTGGATTTAATTGACATATAGCTGGATCTTCACTCAAAAAAAAAAAAAAAAGACAAATAGCTGGATGTGTAGTCTGCTGAGAGTTGTAGAATGATTTTGGTCCTCAAACTTTTTAGGGCCTGTCTGTGTGCAATATATTGAATTTTGTGATGTCAATGTGAGGTTTAAAGAAGGGAAATGAAGCATTGAGGAGCAGAGGATGTAAGGTGTAGATGCAATTGGGATCCTCACTCTTCTGGATTATGTTCCCATCAGGGGGTTGTTTGCCTTCCATGCATGTTATAGGAAAATGATTTTTATAGATGTAAATGACCCACATAAAAAAATGTCATATATGCAAATATTACACATGATACACAATACCATGATTTTCAAAATCACCATTTGACATGAGTAGATCTAATTATTCTAAATGCATTTGGAATTTTTGAACTTTCTCATTAAAACCTCTATCAAACCCATCCCTAATAAGAGCGGGTTGGGTCGGGATCCGGGATCCCATTTCTACCCAACACATTCCCACTCCTGCTTCAAATTGTTGCAATGAGCTTCACTCATGGTAATTCAATAAGTGCAAATGGAAAGGGTATACTTTTTTTATGCTTTTATCCATGACTGCACCGTTGGACTTGCATGTCTATCAACAATATTTTGAATGAGAATCTCTCTTCATTGTAAATGATTGTAACAAAAAAAAATCTCCGAATCATTCAAATTCAAAATGTTGAGAATATCTATGAGCCACTAAACATGTTATGCACCAAATTATTGCAACCAACTCGTGAATCTAAATCCTTAGATGCCGACCTATAAACCCATAAATGGGGCCTACATGCAAAATTTAAACTGCTCAAATCACAGTTATACTGTGTGCTGTGGTAATGGTCTAAATTTGAATTCTATATGAGTTGGGCCCTCCATTGGATTAATCGTGTGTTAATCACATGATTATACTCTAATTTCTTTTCTTTTCTTATATTGGTAACAAAGACTTTCATTAGAAAATAACAAAAGGATTACAAGATAAATGACTAAGCATTGTTATCACATCAACCATTTTTTCTTTCAATATAATATGTATGAATATATTTTATGTATTTATAATTAATTTTGGTATCTCATAAATTTATGTAATTTATTATTATTATTATTATTTTTTTGGCCCGGGCTGAGCAAGGGCCGTTGTTGCTAGTACCGGAGTATAACACTAAATTAAAGCTCTTCAAAGTCACCTAGAAAAATAAAAAGGAAAAGAAGAAGAGAAGGCAACGAATCAAACCATCCTAAAAATGACTAATTGAATAAAGAGGGAGTGTTAAGAGTCCCAAAAACGGACAAAAGGGGAATGCTGATTCACTTCCCTAAACACATAGTATCCCTTTTCAAGAAGAGTTTTGGACAAAACAACTTCACCTGCGTACTGGATTTTCAAGTTGTGTAACAGGCTTTCCACTTAAAGGGCATTTGATATTCAAAAGGTTGCACTGGGTACTGGTCATTACAAGTTCCTCCTGCTCTTCGCCTGGCATTGGTTGACCTGCATGATGAACATTCTGTAGAAAGAATCAAAATGCTGGACAGGTGTCAATCAAGAAGAAAGATTTATACCCACCTGTAAGTCCCACCAGGGAAGGAATTGCATGATATGTGTAGATCAGTGTTTGGCTGACCGATGAAATTTGAAGAACCCTACCCTCCGATCTCCACAATACAACAAGTGAAAATGGGCTATATTGAAGGGTCGGATGCATGCCAGTCAGTTTGAGGAGGGGATAGAGTAGGAAGGTGTTGGGGTGGATTATGGGTGGGACAAAGCCATCCCAATCAATCACCAAATATTTAACTGAAAAAAAGGTTAATGGCTTTATAAGTGCAGATCTTGCAGTAATCGATGATTATATACAGTGGTGAATTGTAGTCGAGGTTTACTTATAAGTCACAATATGGTTTTCTCACAACTACAAACACCTCCCTTGGTTCCTGATAATTACAAAAAACAGCCCATGACTAACAGTCAATTCATGAAATTTAAGGACCCACAGTTGCCTCCACTTATGGTGCCAAATGGTAAAAAGTATTCTAGCATTAAAATGATAAAAATATCATCAGAAAAGTGTTGTCCACTCTACTGACAATCAAACTGAGCTTAAACCTCCTACTTCATTGATTCTCAAGGACCCTGTCTAATAAACCTCAATCCTCCATTTGCTACCCCACCTTCCTTCTGCAACTTCATTGCAGGGCCTGATTATGAGCTGACCAACTCAGCTTTAATTTCCCCTTCTCTGGTTGTTTCTGCATTAGACATCTGGCTTCCATGATCCTGATGGTTCCCCCTACTTCCCTGATGGCTTTTTATGCATTGCCCTAACTCCCTCCCTCCTATTCAATTACCCTACTTCCCTTTATCTTTTTTTTTTTTGTAAGATACCATGTACCAATCCAAAAGCTTAATTTGATACGTGGAAGGCCCAAACAGGTATATGAAGCCTCGTCAAACCTATTACTTGGGCGATGTGGGTTGTGAGACTTTACCAACACTCCCCCTCACGTGCAGGCCCCACGGATTTCATGGACAAGCCTGTCACGTAGGCTACACAAGAACAATAGGAACCCGCTCTAATACCATGTACCAACCCAAAAGCTTAAGCTGATAGGTGGAAGGCCCAAACAGGTATATGAAGCCTCGTCAAACCCATTAGTTGGGCAATGTGGGATGTGGGACTTTACCAACACATTCAACTCCCTTACTCAATAATACACCAATAATACCCCCCCCACCCCCCCACCCCCCCTACCATCTTCACCATCCATATACGTCCAATCCTGTTAACCAAATTCCTCTCTTATTGTTCAGGCTTCTAAGTTCCAGGTCTCTGGTAGTCGTAGCTACAATAAAAACAATGGAGAAAAGGACACTTATCCACAAAAAATGTAGATGTGTCTTTTAAAGTCTTGTATTGATCCTTATTAAGTAGGGCCCCTCTCACCTGAGCACCGATTCTTGTGGCCCACCTGAGGCCCTAGTTGGGTTTTCTTGGGTGGGGGCGGGGCGGGGGTGTGTGTGTTTGATAGATCTCTCCCTTCCCAGTGATGGAGGCTCAGATCCCACAAGTTTTCACCATCTAAAAGAGTGCACAATCAGTCCAAGTGTCTAATCCATTAGGATGGGTCTCAAACCAGGGATTAGTGACCACCACGAACGAGAGGAGGGGTCTGTTTTATGGTCCACTCAGATGGATCACCAGGTGTGCCCCACTAGGTATCTAGGCATGTGGTGCTCACCCTACTGTGAGCACCGATGCTCACCTGAGACTCCTGAGACTTTTCCTATTAATTATTATCTGATTAACAATGTGACAGCTGCTGAGTTTAGGAGAGCTAGTCATTTGTGGCATTGTGGCTGGATCTCATCCAATGTATATCGACGAAGCACCCTCTGCTCTATAGCAAAAGGGGTAGTTTAAACAGCTAAGTGAACAAGGGAAAAGAAAAATGAAGAACTCAGCCACCATCCTCAGCAGACAGTTGCCTAGCCTTTCAAGATCTCTTTGCATCTACAATTGGCTGCCCATCTACATCTTTGACCTCTCTGCACAACTCCAACAGACTGATGGCAGCTTTTGCCCAAAAGATGTTAATGGCTGTTGTTGGGTGTTCTCGTCTTGTCCCTGCATTTCAAATTCATTGTTGTATTGTTTCCATCTGTCTAGCCCACCAGCACCAAAAATCACTGCTCATTGACCTATCATCTAACATAACTTTTCCTCGTCTTCGGAGTCTTAAACCATTGGACCTCTTAAAAAAAAAAAAAAAAAAGACGAGTACAGCTAAGTATCTCGGCAGTTATCTAACAGACAAAGTTATCTTTTGTTTAATTAAGTACAGTAGGAATACAAGTCTTCTTCAGAAGATTTTCAGTTCTTTCCTTGATGGGTAGGATTTAATCGATTATTAGCTAGGTTTTTATCTATTTATATTATTGCTTATAAAAGACATAAGAAAGATACCTGAAGGACATCGGTAGGTTGAAGGAAATTTTTCTTTTATTTTTTCCCATTTTGGGAGTTTTTCTTAAACCAGACTGTCATGTTTCATCTGTTGAAACCCCATATTTGTGCGAGGTTACCAACCTGCACACTTGTTTATCTTTGTGTGATCAATCCTTCTCACCTTAGTAATGGAGCAATATTTCATTATTGAGTCAGCATCAAAGCTGCTGCTTCATTTTTCATTGGTTGGTGTTCATATTTTCCCATCAAATCTCCCCCAATTGCAGAAGAGAGCTTCCATTACAGTTATGGGCGTGCGGATACTAATTTCGGGCAAATGGGCACGTGACTGTCCTTAGATCTGAAACCCAGTTTAATTTAGCAGAGGCCATAAATAAGTGTACATTACTTGAATTCTAAAATAGAAATTGATTTGGGTTGTGATGCCCTGCTGAGTACACTAGTATGGAACAGACTTGATTCTAACCTTATAGCGGACAAACTTCACAGGCAACAACATACACTTCAGTAAACTGTTGAGCTTGCAATTGAATTGCAGTTGAAGAACCTCGTTTTACAAAACACGTCTGAGCAAAAAGCAAGACCAGCACAGGTAAGATTCTACAATATGACCTGAAGTGCCAATCTCAACAATCTCAGTCACATGCTAAAGGTGAAATTTTCACTCAAATGAAGTTGCATGCTGCCCATGTGTTTATCCAAGCCTATCATATAACTTTAGGTCGTGCAAGTATAACTTAGTTAAATAAGTCATTGCAAAGCTTACTGGTTTTTTTTTTTTTTTTTTATTGACGTGGGTATCCCTGAGGTATTAAAGCCAAAGGTTTTTTGTCTAATTTTGACCGTACTTTCTACTTTGACTGGAAGTCCAATCAGTTTTTACAGTTGTAGCATGTTCTCTCCCATGCACCTCCTCACCCATACAACTTCCATCTAACCCACCACTTCTAACAAACATGACCTATATAATTCTCCCTCTTCATACATTCCCTTATCTCTCATCAACCACATATGGTATTCACTCTCTCCCTCCTCTCTCATCAACCATATATAGTAATTAGTATTCACTCCCTCCTCTCTCATCAACCATATGTGGTTCATGAATACAATCTATATAAATTTTTTATTTACAATATATTTGATTTCCCTTATCTTGAAATTCAAAATTGCATAGTTCCACATATGGTATTCATGAATTTGAATGTATGATATTCATTCCCTCTCTCTTATATTTAGTCTCTTTCATATTTAAGACTTTATTATGATGTTCATTCCGTACTTATTCATCATTTGAATTTTTATAAATTTATTAGTGTTTAATTGTTCCATGAAGTGGTGTCTTAATTTATCAATGCTTAATTTGTTATATAGATTGTTTACTTTTTAAACACATTGTTGTTTAATTTGAATTGAATGTTCATGCTCGTGCTTAGCACTATTTTGTGCTATTCAAGATTAACCTCGAGTTTGGTCTCACCCAATCTCCCCCCAAGCCCCAACATCTCTTTTTGTTGCATTAATACCTTCAAGAGAAGGGTGGTTTCGTCCCACTATGCATTCAAGGGTGAAACATGAAACCATATTGGGTAGAATACTATATCCATATGGTCCCCAGTTTAACCATCTATGCCGAGCAGAAAGAAAAAAAAATGCCAGCAGACAATTGGTTTCCAATTTTATCATCCATTCTGCCAAAATAACAAAATGGCTAGCAATTTATCATTACCACTTCAAAATGCACATTAAAAAAAAAAAAAAAACAAACCCATTTCCAAAAATCAGTTGAAGAACCAAAAATAAAAGTTCATAAAAAGAAGGTCAGAGTTTTACCCAAATAGCTTCCTTAAATTGCCGAAAGAACGGGTTTTTCTGTGGAACAGAAGGTGAATCCCTCTTGATCTTCACAACCTCATCCTCCAACAGCTTCTTAAAATCCGTCAACTGCAATTTCATGCCAAACCCAAAAACAGAAAGGGCAAGATTAGGACATCAAAACAAAACACAAAAGAAACATCGAGAGAGAAATATATAAAATCACCTCATCTTTGGGCTGATAGCTGTTTCCAATAGATTCGAGCGCCATCGAGAAATGCATGCAATCATCCCATGTGGATAGCAACTCAAGAACGGCCTCTTCCAATTCCTTCACCTGAAAAAAGAAAAAAGAAAAAGTGAAGATCCAAATAAGATGTGTTGGACTGAAGAGATTCTTATATAGAAACTAGGGTTTTCACAATGTTTTGTTGCCTTTTCAAACTGGTTGTCCTTCTCCATGTCTACTGCAATTGCCTTGAAAAATGCCAGAGATTTCCTGATTTCCTAAAGAAAGAGAAGAGAACGTGTCAGTACAATCAGAAGGGAGATGGATGAAGGTTAGGATTTTGGAGGGAGAGGGTTTTGGGGTTCTTTCTTACAGCTATGAAGGCTTGATTGTCTGAGTAGAATGTCGTAGTTGCATTTGCAATTCTTCCAGCATTGCTGTTGCCGCGAAGAGCAGATGTGGACGCCATCTCTTTCCTTCTCCTCTCTGAAAGAAAGTTGTGGGCAAGTTACAGAGGAAGATCAAAATGCACGCAGGATTTGGCGGGAAACTGACTAGATGATTTGGACCGTTTATTTGCTGGGCCTCATATCAGAGATGATTCCAGCTAGTTAATAGAGATGGAGAGAAATGGATGGTTAGGTCAATTAGGGTTGTTAACTGGCCCGGACCTGAGTTCCTTTTTGAAGGTTGGATCTTGCAAATGGATGGGAATCGGAGGCAGAACTAAGTGCATTCATGTGGGGGGGTTGCACCTGTTAGACCTTGGTATGCTTCTATCTAAATTCATAAAGAAAATTACAGTTTGGTTTTGGTAATTCACATCAAAATTCCGTGTCCGCCCCATAACCCATGTAAAAATTTTGGGTTTGTTCTCAAATTCCAATTGCCTTTTGGATTTGGACCTCTTAAACAAAAATCTTAATTCCGACACTAATGAGATGTAATTACTTCTCGTATAAGATTGCCATTACTCTTTACGTAGATGATTTATTAATTTTCATTCAAACATAGATTTATTTGCCATTACTCTTTACGTAGATGATTTATTAATTTTTGTTCAAACGTAGATTTATAGATGAATCCAAGTGTGTTTTCACAAACCTTGAAATTAAGGACATGGGTTGTGTAGATACTTAGGTATAAAAGTGATAATAAAGAAATAATAATATCATTTTGAGTTAATCATGCTATATTGAAAATTTATTTCAAAAGTATAGTTACTCAAAATTCTTAAACGAACGACAGTCCTTCATATTTACATAAGGTGTTTATTTGCAATGAAGGATCAGCTGTGCCTCAAGGAAAGTCATCATCAAATTTTGCAATGAAGGAAAGCCATCTCACTGACTAAATAGTATAATCAGTATTTTGATGTTTCTAATAAACTATACGATGCCTAATAGTGCATATATTATAATTATGATAAGTAGATTTACTAATAATTTATGAAAAATATTGCAGAGAAATTAGTGGAACCTATTGAAAATTATTTATGGAGCCTCTACTAACGCCTCAAGGATTTAGTATAAATGGTTAGCTAAAGAAATTTAAGATGATATGAGAGCCACTCAGTCGTGAGTTCGAATCCCAAGAGGAGCGACTTGGCACTATAAAAAATGCATGTCACCTCGGACCGGGTTCCACCTAAGGGGTGTAGTGTTGAGGAGTGGGCTCTAACAGTGGGGGAGTACCCTTGGGTGGAGACTCAAGGAGATTTATTTATTTTTTGAGTATTACAATGATGCGCGCATAAGGCTACTAGCAAATGAAACTCAGTGTCCAATGAGGGTCAGTAGCTTAAATTAGGAGGGGTTATTGTTTGGGATATATTTTATGCACATACCTTTCTTCCAGAAGCACAGATACAGTCAATTAGAATGTATTGTGATTGTGATAACAAGACGGCAATATATAAGTTTCGACAAAAGAGGTGTATAGGTTAAGATAAAGTGATAAACTTGTTACATGAGGTATAACCATGTCTGAGACCAGTTGAGAAAACGAACTATCAGAGGGGCCTAAAAGAATTTTAAGTATGTTTGGTTATCCTCTTTTTAGGAGGCCTTTTGGAAAAGTAAAAGCATTTCAGGCCTTTTGGAGTAAGTAGCATCATACCAAGAAGAAGGGCTTCTCACTTTTGCCGGCAACTATCGTGGTGGTAGCGGGAAACGGAGATCTGGTGGGAACAGTCCTTTCCCTCTTTTTTTTTTCTTTTTTTCTACCTTCTTTCCTTATCCCCTCTGTCTTTTATCATAAAATCAATATCTGAATCCCTTTTCCATTCTACAAATTGCTCTCATAGATTCTTGCAAGTCTGTAACATCAAAAGGTACTATTTTCCTTATGTTATTCCACAATTATGATGTCAACCTAGTTGTGGGTTATTAAATAATCTATTTTTTTCCTTATTTCTTACTATAGTTATTTTTTTTTCTTTTGATTATGATATATTTTTGTTGATGTAAATGTAACTATGATATCTTCTAATGAAGAAAAGAATTTTTTTAAGGGTTTGTTTGGGTGAGGAAAAGATGGTGTGTTGGGAAGCAAAATCTAGACATATTTCATCAGAAAGGTTCAAGGTTATGACTTAATATAAGCCATGATCAACAAGCAATCATAATCACTTGTAACATAACAGCATTGTACGAAGGAGAGAAGCCAATCCGTCCCTCCAATGCATGAATGCACCTTTTTTTTTCTGACAATTATTTTTTAGGGTATTTTAGGGAAATATTTCTGAATTTAAAAGCATGTTCTGGTGCTATTAAGAAGGCCTAACAAAAGAATAAAACCACTTCAGTCTGGTAATTATTTCCTTACAATGACTGGGGACAGTGCATGGGCACCATCAACTGGTGTCCTTCATAATGATATCGTGGACATCAGTAATATCACTCAAGATTCTCGATGCCCATTTTTCATCAAATTAGGGACCACAGACCGGTACTCCCAAAGTCCTGACGAAATATTAATATCTCGTAATAATGTCAACCGTGAACTGGAGGTGGGTGACGATGATCGTAGAAGATTAAATGTCAAGAAGAAGCGGCCGAAGGATCCTACACCCTCATCCTCTTGTAGGAGAAAGAGGAGTGCTAAAGGAGCTGGTGCAAAGATGGTAAACCAACTTGATAAGTTGATCGGGGTTGTTTCTACAATACAGCTGGTTGCTCGGGAGGGCTGTTATCTACACTCTTGTAGTCCTGCTTATACCTTCATGGAATGCATCCATCTTCTTGATGATATGGATCAGTTGAAAGGAGAAAGTGAATTATATTTTTATGCAGCTGATCTATTTCAAAAGGAGAACAACAGGATGACGTTTATGGCTTTCAAAAGTTTTGATTTGCGCCTTAAGTGGTTACAACGGATGTATGAAATGGACACCCTTTAGGTAGCGTTTGGTTCGCTGTAATGAAGGTCGGAATGGAATGGTCATTCCAACGGAATGGTCATTACAGCGTTTGGTTCGCAAAAAAAGTGGCGTAATGACCATTACCTCCGGAATCCCATTCCCTTATGTAGAGGAATGGCCATTCCATCCGGGATGAGAAGGAATGACCATTCCATTCCTTTCTATTTTTTTTTAGACCAAAAGACCCTTCTTCACATCTATACATTATTATTAAAATAATAAGATTATAAAAGAGAAGAACTTGTGTAGGCCCCACCTATATAATAATAATATAATATATACATTATTATAATAATAATTATTATTATAAGATTATAAAATAGAAGAACTTGTGTGGGCCCCACCTATATAATAATAATATAATCTATACATTATTATTATTATAATAATAAGATTATAAAAGAGAAGAGCTTGTGTGGGCCCCACCTATATAATAATATAATATATACATAATTATTATTATAAGCTTATAAAATGGAAGAACTTGTGTGGGCCCCACCTATATAATAATAATATAATATATACATTATTATTATAATAATAAGATTATAAAAGAGAAGAACATGTGTGGGCCCCACCTATATAATAATAATATAATCTACACATTATTATTATTATAAGATTATAATTTAGAAGAACTTGTGTGGGCCCCACCTATATAACAATATAATATAATAATATTTATTATTATTATTATAAGATTATAAAATAGAAGAACTTGTGTGGGCCCCACTTATATAATAATAATATAATATATATACATTATTATTATTGTTAGAAGATTATAAAATAGAAGAACTTGTGTGGGCCCCACCTATGTAATAATAATATAATATATACATTATTATTATTATTATATTATAAAATAGAAGAACTTATGTGGGCCCCACCTATATAATAATAATATAATCTATATTATTATTATTATTATAAAATTATAAAATAGAAGAGCTTGTGTGGGCTCCACCTATATAATAATAATATAATCTATATTATTATTATTATTATTATAAGTTATAAAATAGAAGAGCTTGTGTGGCCCCTACCTATATAATAATAATATAATCTATACATTATTATTATTATTATTATAAGATTATAAAATAGAAGAGCTTGTGTGGGCCCCACCTATATAATAATAATATAATCTATACATTATTATTATTATTATTATTATTATAAAATTGAAGACCTTGTGTGGGCCCCACCTATTTAATAATATTATAATCTATACATTGAGTGAGCCAAAGATAAAATTCTAACAAGGGTATTTTGGTCAGTCTTATGAAAATTTTATTCCATTCCAGGACTCATTCCAGCATACCAAACGCAGGAATAGGAATCAACTGGGTTGATTCCTCAGCGTACCAAACGCTGGAATGGAAATGCCCATTCCTGCCTCATTCCATTCCAGACTCATTCCGGTCTCCATTCCATTCCCGCCTACAACCATTCCAGCGAACCAAACGCTACCTTAGAGTGATGGTTGGTGCTGGAATTATTTTTTTATTTTATCACGCCCTACAAGAAAATATATTTTTAGCGGCCAGCTTTTGGCGTGCGGGGGGGGGGGGGGGGGTGCAAAAAGCGTTGATATAGATCACTAATATATAGCGAGAGCCAACGATGGCCCCCGCCAAAAGCCAATTTTAATTAACTTGTAGCAGCGCTCATAGCAATGGCCGCCCGTATAAACCCCATCTAATGGCACCAAAATTTGGCGGGGAAGTTTCAAGCATTTAGCGTCCTACTTTTAGCTAGACCGATATATTGGAGGGCAAAAATATATTTTTAGCGGGGGTCCCTAAATGGGGTGACGGTAAAACTTACTTTTAGTGGGGGTCATAAGAGCCCTCGCTAAAAGTTGTGGAATTTTAGTAGTTAATAAAGACTAAAAACCCTTATTAACAAAAGCAAATGATCATTAAGGACTCTTCCTCAACCTCCTCTCGTGTCTTCTCCCTTTTGTAACTAGCGGCTACGACAGGTATTTCCCCGCCCCCCCCCCCCCCCCCCCCCCCCCTCCTCTATTTCTCTCTTGCCTCCACCTTCTCCCACCTACCTGGCAGACATCCGGCCGCCCAACCCAGCCCAGCCCTCCGCCTTTGTTAAAGGTTGAATTCCCTGTTATCTTGTTTGCCCTGTAACCTGTAACCCATCGCCCCATGTTGATAGAAATCCTCACATGTAACCTATAGCCTGTAACCTATTATCTTTGGATCAAGAAAAACAGATGGGCTTCCAAGTGATGCAGTCATGGAATATTTTATAGTTATGGTCTCCCCTTATGTAAAAATGCCTGCAATCCATACGCCTGCAACCCATGATTTATCACGATGTGCTTCCCTATGATTTCCGACGCCTGCAATCTCCATTTTATAGTCAAGAATATTCAATTAAACTTGATGCCCTATACTCTTTATTTCATGTCATGTTTGTAAGCACGGGAACTGGGATGCCAGTTCCTTTGTTACTATCCTTTATCTTTTAATGAAATTACCACTTCACGCAAAAAAAAAAAAAAAAATTTTGATGCCCTGTAACCTGTAACCCATACGCCTGCAATCCATATCAACTCCCACTAATGTCTCTCCTTTCTTTCATTGATTTCTTTATCGATCTTTATATACTTTATAGTTATTGCTCTCTTTATTTGACAGATTTCTTTATGCCCACTTCCTCTCTCTCTCTCTGGGATTAATATTATGTATTAAATCTTATATTTCTGAAATTGTTGTGTTTGGATGGTTTTCGAATTTCTGATCTACCGGATAAAGTGGGTGACTTTGTGCATATCTGTGATTTAGGAATACAAAGATTCGTTGTCTTCCAAATTCTTTAGGAAAATTGCGCAACCTTGAAATTATAATTTATTAGTAGTATGAGACATTTGCTTATCTCTAAAGTAAAGATTCAGAGCTTTCATGAGCTTATACAGATGCCTAGAGAAACAGACAATGTCAATACATTGTATTTGGGTTTGAGTTAAACTCACACTTTTTATACAGATTAATTGAATAATTTATGCCACTCTTGATTGGTTTGAAATTATAATCAATACACATCATGTAAAAATGCTTGGTTTACAAGAACTACTTAAGTCAAGGGTAGTTTGTACCAAAAACAAAATAAAAAAATCAAGAGTAGTTCAGTAACAGGTGACGCCATAGAAGAACCTCATGCCTAACTGGAACATAACATCATATTCTTTTATTAAAGTACCATTTGGTAAGTATACTTATTTTTTTAATGATAGTTTTTATTGAATGATGATTTTTCAAATGATATATTTTTATTCTTGAATGTTTAAATTCTCATCTACCTTTTTTGTCTATTTGATTTGTAACTCATCCAAATAAATCTTGAGTGCTTTAGACTATTTGACAAAGTTTTTGTAAATGTTTGATTCAATCACCTTTAAACCTCGTATCTTTTTTTAAAAAAAAATAAAAAAAATTAATATTTTCAAATAGATATGAATGTCTAAATTACCAATCCTATACTTTTTAGTTTTTTCTTCTAATAAGCCTCCCAAAAGAAAGTTTTATAATATGAAAAGTTTGTCTCCACTATTTTTGCTTCAATACAAATTTGTCTCATCTTGCATTTACTATATAACAACTTTGCCAATATAACTTTTTAATACAAACAACTTTGCCCTTTCTTCTTTATTGTTCTTTGAATTTTTTTTCTTATACAGTACTATTTTCATTCATCACCTCAGATAATCTGGGAGTATTCCTTTGAATTCACTCCATATCTTTGTTGGGTTTTCCTCTTTTAGAATCTTTGAGTAAAAAAGAGAAAATAAAACCTGAAAATCTTAATAAAAGTGAGAGCATGGTTTTGAGCTATCGGTTTGAGCTACCGATTTATGTCTAGCCATCATCATTAATGCCACAATGCCTTGTGTCAGTAATGTTAAGGTCAACTATATGAATTCAATCGTCTATTGTTTTGATATTTTTGGCACAGTTAATGGTTTTATGGTCTGGAGATTCAGAAGTTGTATTGGGAGGCATACAATTCTTATCCATCTTTTTCTTGACTCGACTTAATTTTGGTGTTAGAGTAAAAATTATTGGAAACAATATGGAAAAAAAAATCCAACGGCTTATGTAACTATGTGCGTTTGGTTGATAGGTGACGTCCGCTAAAATAGGATATTGTGATGGATAAAAGTTGGATGCAAATGCCAAGAGTGAGCATTGAGTATCTAAATGGTGTTAAGGAATTCCTAAATTTTGCATTTGACCGTACAACGAATGGGGATAAGATCCTATGTCCATGTACAACATGTTGCAAAAGGTTCTATAAGAATAAAGAGGATGTACATGGTGACTTATTATGGAATGGAATAATGAAAAGATATATCCACTGGACGAGTCATGGGGAGGATATACATGCACAGGAAGATATTAGCAATGAGTCCACTGAGGGCGATGATATGCATGGACTGTTACAGGATGTATTCGGGATGCCAAACTTGAATGATGGGGATGATAATGCATCTCCAGAAGAGAACACTCCGGATGAGCCTAACAGGGAAGCACAAAGATTTTACGAACTGTTGAAGGATGCAGAGAGTGAACTATACCCAGGCTGCACTAAATTTTCGTAACTATTTTTCATTGTACGGTTATTCCACTTAAAGTGTCTAACGGTTGGAGTACTAAATCATTCGACATGTTACTTGAGCTGTTAAACGAGGCACTTCTTACTGGTGAAATGTTGCCCAAGAATCACTATGAATCAAAAACGATTCTTCGAGATCTTGGCTTGCACTACAGGAAGATGGATGCATGCCCGAACAATTGCATGTTATATTGGAAGGATTATGAAAATATGAATGAATGTGTCGTATATATGTAGAGGTGTACAAAATTAACCGTGACCCGACCCGACCCGTGGGTCAATAGGTGGGTCATGGTAGCAGATTTTTGGTGCTCGACCCCACCCAACCCGATCCGATGGTCGTCTTTAACGGTTAACGGGTCTCACGGGTCCGGTTACTGGGTAACCCGTGAACCCGGTAATAAAATAAAAAAATAATTAAATTGTAGTTTTTTTTTGTTTCTTGGACATTTAGAGTGTGTCGCACATAAAATGAATCCTATTGGGATGTAAATGCATTCTACCGATCAATTTTCAAAATTAAATTGAATCCAGCCAATTATCTGGATTCAGCAACTGATTCACATTTAATAGCATCATGTATAAACAACTTAAAAAACTAAAGCTCAAACATCTGAAACCCACCCCATGTTGGCTGGGCTGGCCTAGCTCATGAACAGCATAGCCAAGACCATAACTATATGAGATTGAGCCATATCGGTCCTTTAGCTAGGTGTGGCTAGAGTTGAATTATACATGCGGTCATGATGCTTCAAAACATGTATAATATCTTCTTCCATACAAGAGGGTCCATCAACTCCATTATTCAGTGGACCACACATCAACAGAAGATCTCGTGAGCGTCTTCCATTTCTTACGTACAAATACGAAGGGGAAGGGCACTTGTCCATACTAATGTTAAATCAAGGGCACTTAGGCTATGATAACAATTTCGAATCAGATTTGGAATTATTCTTAATTTGGTGAGTCCAAGTGTCAAACACATTGACTGGGTCAGACCTAGATCCATAGGTTTCACACCTGATAGCCCAAATACCCAAACTTCAACATTACATATTATATATGTATATATTAACCATATTAAATTTATCATGAATGTGTTTTTAAGAGTTATGGTCTCAATTTGGGACCAGGTCAAGATCTTTTATTGGGGCCAAGATCCAGGACCAGATCTTTAACTTGGATTCAAATATGGGGAAAGACTCTTACCCCTTTACCTTGGATTCATGTCATGGTCCTGGTCCGGGTTAGGGACCCCCTTTTCAGAAATTCGAATTAGGCCGGCTACTTTTTCGACCCAACAATGGGTCCAGCTGGGTCTAGGCCTCGCGGTAATATTCTGTCCATATTCTAATATGAGCCATATTTATAATTTATTTACTATTTCTTTTCTACTCGAACCCGACCCATAACCCAATAACCCGTGACCCAAATTAACCGGGTTCGGGTGGGTTTTCACCCATATAAAATATGGTCAGGTCGGGTCAGGTTCGACCCGATGAACACCCCTAGTCGTATGTGGTGAATCGAGGTGGAAATCGGTGACAGGCTGCTCTATGAACAAGCGTTAACACCATCTAAAAAGGATAATAAGTTGGCTGCAAATATTTTGCATTATTTCCCATTGAAACCAAGGCTTCAAAGATTATTTATGTCTTAAAAAACAGCCGAGCACATGAGATGGCATTGTCGAGGGTCGCACAAAGGATGGAGTGTTAAGGCATCCAGCAGACTCTGAGGCGTGGGAAGCTTTGGATGAGGTATACCCATCTTTCAGTTTTGAACCTCGTAATGTTCGACTTGGATTAGCGAGCGGCGGTTTTAATCCTTTTAATACCATGAGTATTGTTCATAGTACATGGCCTGTCATTCTCATCCCATACAACTTGCCACCATGGATGTGTATGAAGCAACATATTTCATATTGTCATTGCTTATTCCTGGCCCTAAGTCTCCTGGGAACGACATTGATGTGTACTATGCAGCCACTGGTAGAGGAGTTGAAAGAATTGTGGATAGATGGAGTTAAGACATACGATGCTTCTTCAAAAAAATCTTTCCAAATGCATGCGGTAATCTTATGGACTATTAGTGACTTTCCCCGCATATACCAACTTGTCTGGATGGAGCACTAAAGGGGAAAAGGCTTGTCCCTGTTGCAACAAGGAGACCCACTCCGTATGATTAATGAATGGACATAAGTTTTGTTACTTGGGGAGTCGTCGATTTCTACCACCTGATTCATAGACTTCCGACACAAAAAGAGATCTTTTAATAAGGAATGGAGATGTCCATCAGATGCATTAACCGGTGATGATGTACTCGATCAGTTACGTGATTACGAGCAAATCACATTTGGTACGGCGGAGAAGGATAAGACTGGAAGAAAGAGGAAAAGGGGATGATTGCAGATTGCCAAGAATTGAAAGAAGAAGAGTATTTTCTTCCAATTGCCTTATTGGAAAGATCTCCTACTACGACACATTTGGATGTTATGCACATTGAAAAGAATGTGTGTGACAATGTGGTTGGGACCTATTGAATATGGAGGATAAAACAAAGGACAACTTGAAAGCTCGTCTTCATTTGAAATTAATGGGCATTAGGGAACGACTTCACCCAAAATAGGTAGGAAATAGATTATTATTACCCCTTGCATGCTACTCATGTCTTTGGGTGAGAAAAGAAAGTTCATTCAATGCTTAAAGGAGGTGAAGGTTCTAAATAACTATTCATCGAATATCTCACGATGTGCTCAGGTGAAACAGTGCAAGATATCGGGGTTGAAGAGTCATGATTGTCATGTTCTTATACAGCAACTGCTTCGCTTGCAATACATGGACTCTAACTTTAAGGATGTGTGTTCGGTTTTGATTCAATTGTCCGTTTCTTGAGGTAGTGTGTTTAGAAAATTGTTGAGGGTCTCAAATTAGAGCTGCTGCAATCCCGGATTGCCCTAACACTTTGCAAATTAAGAAATGATGAGGCCAAATGTGCAAGGACCAGTACAATTATCGGATGAATGTATTCCAATCGAGAGGTCAGTGTATATATTTATTTGTTGCATTGTATTGTCCTTAACAATCAAACACTTGTATTCTCATAGGGTACTTCGCACAGACTGAAGTCCGTATGTGCGTAATAGAAGTCGTCCGGAGGGTTCAATAACAAAAGGGTATCTTTCAGAAGAATGCTCAACCTTTTGCTCGAGATCTTACATGAGGTTGAGAAAAAGTTCAAAACCGGCCAGTTCAAATTACGATGGTGGTGATTTTGAATCACATGAAAAGGTTTCCATTTTCGTAACGACTAGTCATACCTTAGGGAAGGCAACCTCACGCACACTAAGTACAGATGAGTGGGAACAGGCTCGTCTATATGTGTTGAGCAATTGTGATGAAGTCACCCCATATGTTCAGTAAGACTACTCATTCAAACATACTTAAATGGTAAAAAGATAGTAAACTTGATGCTTTCCTCTCATTTATATTACAATTAAATGATTTCTTCTGCATGACACATAAGCAAATGATTAAGGATGCTCATCGTGGGCGCATAAGTGGTAGGGATGTAGACTGCACTCATGTTAAGGAGTTTGGTAATTGGTTTGAACAACATGTGAGTGTTAAATATAATATACTCTTTTTTTCAATTTAATTTTAGTCATAGTTGTGCGTAATTGAAGCGGATGTGTTAATTACTTTCTCCAATCTAAAATAGGTTTCACAGATGTAAGTAAATAGTGAGCAAGTAAATGAAGATCTCCAATCATTAGCTATGGGTCCCCTTCTAGCAGTGAGGTGTTTTAAGGGATGCATTGTAAATGGTTTTAGATCTCACACAAAAGATTGCGAGAAGCAAAGGAAGACTCAAAATATGGAGTTTTTTGTAACTGTAGAGACATCAAGCTTTGCAAGCGCCAGAGACCAGAACCCGATGAATGGAAACATCGACTACTATGGTGTCTTGAATGATGTTATGGAGTTAAAATATATAGGCGGAAATCGAATCATATTATTCAAATGTGATTGGTGGGATGTTACAAATCATGGTGGTAGGGTAATAAAGCAAGATAAATATGGGTTCACCTGTGTGAATATCACACGAACCTTATATACCAATGAACCTTTTATTCTTACAAGTCAGGCACAACAAGTTTTTTATTTCCAAGATACTATTGACTCCAATTGGCATGTCGTGATAAAGATACAACCACGAGACTTTTACGATATGGAGCCAGAAATCGAACCGTGCCAACAAATTGAGATCGGGATTCACGGTGAATTGACACACAATAGACACAAATGGTGATGTTATTAGTTGGAATAGACCTGATATCGAAGGGGTGGTTGTTGATGCAAATTTGGTACTTTCTAATCCAAGCCAAGATTATGATAGAGATGATAACTTTATTGATGACGGTGATGGAGATGTTACCGCTATCGATGATGGTGATCAAGATTGGTAGTAGGTAATGCAATTGAGTTTGGATTTTTTATATCATATTAACTATATATAAAAAGCTATGTATGCTCTAATTTATTAAGCTATGTATGCTCTAATTTCTTACGCTTTATTGAATGCCTTTTTTATTTAGTATTCATATGTTGACTATTGTAGAATTGAAATCTATATTGTTAATGACACATTTGATTATTTTATTCAGAAAACTAATTGGATGGTCATGTTACGTCGACGCATTCGTATAGCTGGCCCTAGTTCTTCTATGCAGCCACAAGCGGAGGCAATTGAAACCCAAAGTCAGCCTTCCCCTATAGAGGCCGGGAGGTCTGCCAGCAGCTCTAGTAAGATGTCTTAAATTCTCAAATTAATTTATATGTGATTGATGATATGTCTTAATGAGGTTACAATTCTTATGTACTTGCTAACATCTTTTTTCCTTTGTATTTTTATTTCAAACTTTGAAAACAGGTTCTTCCAGTGGGAATAAGAGGACTCGAGGACCCACGTGAGGCATTAAATTACTTAACAGACATTCTGATGATAAGCTAGTTGTGTATTTCAATACAGATGGCGAGCTAATATGAAAGAGTGCTAGAGATCTTTCCACGTTATGTGGAATAGTCGTGAGGACTCCTGGCATTGCACCATTGCGGGTGAAAAAATGGGCTGAAATTCCAGAACAAGCCAAAGAGAAGTTGTTGAAAACCATTCAGGTAAATAGTAGTGAATATTATTCTCTTATCTCATATTTTAGTTAAGAACATGACATGTTCCTTATTTTTCTACCTCTCAAGAGTTTGTTGTTATTGACGAGGAAATGAAGAAGTGGGTTCTTCAGAATTTAGTGAAGAAATATAGAGACTATAGAAAGGACTTAAAAGATAAATACTTTCTACGTTGAACACGGATGAGGAATGACTTCAACATCCACCACCTGACATCTCGGGTGAGGACTGGGCTTGGCTTGTGCAATACTGGGGCAGGGTTGAGGTCAAGGTATGAAGTTATTGTTCAAACATTCTCCCAGAGATTGGCCCTTTTGCTTATATTGTTAACATATTCTATTGTCATTGAATATATAGGATATATCTGATAAAATAAGGCCAATCGAAGTCGACAAGTTAGTAAGCATACTGGGGGAACAAAGAGTTTTGCTTGTTATAGAGACGAAGAGGTATATAAGATTATTATATTACTTATAAATTTTGAAATTACTTGACATATAGCTTTGTGATGAACTTAAATTCTCACAATGACAGACTCTAGCTAGGACCGATGGGATTATACCTTCTCGAACGGTTCTCTTCATTAGAACTCATACACGGAAGGATGGGACTCTCGTTAATAGTAGATCGGTGGATATTATAGTACGCAAGATGTCGATTTTATGCATTAAATTTAATTGGAACATGATGCAATTAGTTATTTTATTTTTAATGCAGACAAAATTTAGGGAGTTGAATGAAACACGGGAGGGAGGACCCTCTAACTCCATAGGCGATGACATCTATACCCAAGTGATGGGAGCAGAGTGGCACGGTCGTGTACGCAGATATGGGTTGGGTCCAATGCCCAGATCAATCTTTGGCTCCACGTCTGGCCAGTTAAGGAATAATGTTAAGGAAATGCATGCAGAACTTAATGTCGTGCATAATCGAATGAAGGAATTGATAAAGCGTGATGAAGACAAAAGTGCATATATGGAAGAGTTGCAGAGGGAACAACAGAGGATGCAAGTCGCTATGGCGGATTTTTATTGAAGGGGTAAGTCCGCATTTTTATTGTACATATGTGGTTTGTAAGAGGGTATTCCAAATGTTTACCTTTTTTTTTATTTTGCTGGGAGCAGATAGAAATGATCGTGGAGCAAATGAAATATATAATTAAATTATTATTAATAACACTTTTCTTTCATAGTAGTAGTAAATACGATTCTACCGATGCAATATTGTCTAAAATATTTAGTTTTGATGGAACTCTTGTCCTTTTGGAAAATCATAGTTGTGATTAAATTTAGATTTCTCATTGGGCTTTGCTTGAAATTTAGGTACAAACTTGATTCATATATTTAGTATAGTGTGGTGATTGTGATCATGCTGGGGCAAGTTTGATTGCAAGTGGACTGATATACAATTTATGTTTCACTTGATTTTCGTTTGTGTATAGTTTGTTTATAATGTTGGATAACAGATTTTAAAATTCTTGAGTGTTTTTTTTTTTCTTATATAGACTTACAACATTATGTAGTGATTTATATGGACTAGTCTTTTGTGCCAATTGTATGCTAAATAATTGGGAAAAGAAGTTGGCCATCATTGCTACGGACAAAACAAAAGATTATGAGCTTGTAATTATTCATCTTGGAGATTGCTTGTGGAAGGAGAGACGCAAGGTTTGGCTTTATATGATTTCTTCGTGCTTGAGAATATCCTTATTAGATGCCACTCAAGTTGTGATTATGTTTTTGTTTTTTATATATGAGCAAGAAAAGTGTTTGAATATGTTTTGTTGTTATTTTGAAGATTGCATGAGGTGCTAGAAGGTGTAATAAAGTTTCCGTAAATGGTGTGAGATCTTGCATATCTTACTTGTAAGAGTGCATTTATGGTACCTTGTAACGCCCCAATTCCGAATACCGAGAAAACCATCAAGGTACCGAAGTTGGCGCGCTACTTCTCGGAAAAATTCGAGAACTTCCAAGATCGTAGGTCCGCAGTGAGGTCCAATTTAAAACTTTTTGAACAATATAATATCAATGGTTAAATTGCGGAAGCATAAAGAGTAAAGCGGAAGCAATAGTAAAGATAGCGGAAGCATAAGGTATCATGATATATCAAATGTAACAAGGCTGAATAACAGCCTAAAAATGTCAAGTGATAAGTATAAAGGTTTATTACATATTTGAACTACTACCCTGCTCACAACAACAATCACTCAAAAACCAAAACAAAAGATGAACGCCCACACCCTAGGTGCCAACTCTCCAACCTCTAGCTCGACCTGTTGGTCGACTGGTCCCCATCCGTAGTCTCCTGCTACGGGTGCCTCTACGAGCGCGCACCGTCCTCGTACTCGGGGTTGAAACTAAGCACCAAGAATGGATCAGATTTAAAGATATGGCAAGTCACAGTATACGAGTAACATACACTACAACAATCTGCATTTTTCCCGGCGTTTTTTTCCCGGCGCAATAAAAAAACGCCGGGAAAAGTATAGCTTTTGCCGGCGCAAAAGCTTATTTTACTGGAAAAAGTATAGTTTTCCTGGCGATATTTATTCGCTGGCAAAAGTCCCATATTTCCCAGCGTTTTTTTTATTTTCGTCGGCAAGTCCCATTTTTCCCGACGTTTTTTTATTTTCGCCGGCAAAAGTTGAATAATTTACTCCTGCCTTCTCTACATCCCCCTGGGCACCTTCATTTGCAGAAATTGGGAAAAAAAATTTCAATATATTTTTAAAATTATTTTTGCCGGCACGTTCGTGCCGGGATTGTTTTTTTTTTTTAATTTTCAATCTTATAAATGTTTTTGCCGGCGTACTATTCGCGTCGGGAACAACGCATAAGCCCCTTCTCGTCTCCCTCAAATACCCCTTTTGCATCCCCTGCATCTCGTTCCCTCACACATCCCCTGCATCTCCCTCCCTCTCCACGCACGCAGCGCCCATCTCGCTTCCATCCCTCATCTCTCTGACCCATCCCTCTCCACACCTCACCCTCTCCACGCCTGTCTCTCCTCTTTAAAATTAGAGTAAAGAAAACTCAGAGAAAAGAGATCTGACCAAATATGAAGAGCTTGACAAAGAGGCGCAGGCACAGATGAACGAGGAGTTATCAGGCTGGAAGCTTGTGGTCGGTGATGTGTTCAGGGCTCCAACTAATTCAAAGCTTCTTTGTGTGCTGATTGGAGATGGAGTTCAGATACTTGGGATGGCAATTGTGACTATTTTGTTTGCTGCTCTAGGGTTTATGTCACCAGCTTCCCGAGGGACGCTGATTACAGGTATGCTCTTTTTCTACCTTGTGTTGGGAATAGCGGCTGGTTATGTTGCTGTTAGGCTCTGGAGGACGATCGGTTGTGGTGATTTATCTGGCTGGGTGTCAGTTTCTTGGCGAGTTGCTTGCTTCTTTCCTGGCATTGTTTTTCTTGTCCTAACCACTCTGAACTTTCTTTTATGGGGTAGCCATAGCACTGGGGCTATCCCAATCTCCTTGTTTGTCATTCTTCTTTTGCTATGGTTTTGCATCTCGGTGCCTCTTACCTCATTGGGGGGTTAGTTTGGGGCCAAGGCTCCTCACATTGAGTATCTTGTTCGAACTAATCAAATACCCCGTGAAATCCCCGCACAAAAATATCCTCCATGGTTATTGGTTCTCGGAGCTGGTACGCTAGCTTTTGGTATACTGTTCATTGAGCTCTTCTTCATCATGTCCAGCATATGGATGGGCCGTGTCTACTACGTATTTGGTTTTCTCTTTATTGTGTTGATACTTCTTGTTGTTGTCTGTGCAAAAGTATCACTGGTCCTCACATACATGCACCTATGTGTGGAAGACTGGAAGTGGTGGTGGAAATCCTTCTTCGCATCTGGCTCGGTTGCCTTATACATTTTCTTGTATTCCATAAATTATCTTGTGTTTGACCTTCAGAGTCTCAATGGTCCTGTTTCCATCACTCTGTAACTTGGGTACTCATTCCTCATGGTTCTGGCTATAATGCTGGTCACAGGCACAATCGGGTTCCTCTCTTCCTTTTGGTTTGGGCATTACCTGTTCTCTTCAGTGAAATTAGATTGACCTCCCATCATCACCAAAACTTCTTTCACAAAATCTAGTTATCAACAATGGAGATCCTTCACTTGCAAAAGGCGCAACCTTCCTGTTCGATAGGGAACCCTTTCCAGTATTCTATTTCGAGTCTGGTAGAGAAAATAATACTTCTTATGTTCTTTTCCTATTTTTTTATTGGATGGTTTTCTTTTTTTCATAACATGTCTATGCACTTTCCTAGGAAGCTACTGGGTGTACCAGTTATATGTATTCAGACTGTTGCATGTCTTTGATTTCACTGGATTTATATATGGATATTGGATGACGATATGCATAAGTATGTTTGTGGAATTAACAATTTTAAGTTGTTTTCATACTTCTATGAAGTTATTTGCATGGCTGAACTATTGGACTCTCCAATTTTACTTTTGGATGGTTGATTGTCTAGCAAACATAGTCACAATGCCTCTATTACAAAAGCATCCTCCCTGCGCCTTCCTTTTTTTTAGCCTTTTAAATAGGATACAGATGTGCGTTGGTTTGGGATACTGGTGAAATTGAGGAACTAAACCTGCTAACCCATTTGTACTCTTTACAGATACTATAGTGCTGTTTGTAACTAGTTTACTACATAGATTTAACTTCAAACTGTATGAGGAGAAAATAAATTTTCATCTAGATAACTATTCTTACACAAGAATTGTGCAAAATATGCTGCTAAAGATTCATCTAAAATGTGAAAGATGAATTTGATATTTTAAAAAAAAAATAAAGAAAAAACCTCACAGATGTCCAATAAAAGTGGAGAAAGAAGCTGCTGAAAGTTGAGTTTTGAAGATGAATCTAATAAAATTTCTGTTATAATAAATTTGTTGACTACTGTACAATGTGCATCAAATTAGGGTGTCACATTCAATTTTGTTTTTGTTTTTTCCTATGAAGGATTCTCTGTATTGGATCTTATCATCCAATAGTTTCTCCCTACTCATATTATTCTATAGAAGTCAAATCTCCATTGATGCAGCAGGATAGATGGATTCAATCCAAAGAGGAAAACACTTGCCAATCCAAAGAGGAAAACACTTGCACACACTTCCAAGTAGAGAACTTGCCACATTATTCATATAGTTTTTTCATCTCTCAGATAAGAGAATTACATTATTTATATAATTGTATGGGTGTGCTTAGAGTTTGAACAGAGCTTAGCCCAGTTCAAGATTAACAAACCACCTTGAGAGCTCGAGCCAAGATGAGCTCAGCCCAGCTTGGGCTTGGATTCAGTTAAGTCGAATTAGGCTTGATTGTACTAAATTGAGCTCTAGCTTAAGCTCAGAGAAACACTATGTGGTTTATTAGAACTCAAGCCCTACCATGAGATTGAGCATATATTATTTTTTTAGTCACATGATCAAAGGGTAGGGCCAACTCATATTAGAGAAAAGTTTACCAAAAACCCGGGCATTTGTTTTGAGTAGTTGGGACATTCTATATTGTCTGACATCCATGTAAGAATCCATTTTTTCTACCACGCACATACACAAATGTGCCTTTCAAGGATAATGAGGGGGCTAGTTGGGCCTTTGAGATGGCCAGCACTAGGAAAATTTGCCTTAATTGGAATTCTTATCTACCTTCTTGTGTTACCATCCATCCATATCTCATAAACCATTCACTGTGGACCAATAACAAAAGAATCCACTTTGACTCATTGGAAAGATACAAAATCCGTTGGTGGGACCTACTTAATGCTAAATAAAAACCAGAAGCACAACGAACACAAAGTTCTATTGTTCACATTTCTCATAGTTTTTTATATCTTACATTTTTACGGTTTTAACTTTTCTTTTGGAATAACTTCAGGTTTTGCCTTAAAAAAGGATTTTTATTGTCTTTCTCATTTACTTCCTTAATCTTTCAAAAAGAGATTTTTCAGTGGTTTTATCTTTTTTGTTAAAAGTTTATCAAGAACTTTGATATTGAATTGTTGAATGTTATATTTATTAGTTTAGTTGTGCAAACACTTGGCCCACCTATTGAAGCAATCTATTTCTTTATTGTAGTAAATAAAAGAGAAAATTCTTTATTTGTGTTTTTATTTGAAATAAGATTATTTCAATCTATCATGTAAAGTTTCCTTTGATTTCTTCTTATTTTTCTGTACTTTATTTCATATTTTGTTTATTCCTATTTCCAAAGAATGCCTTTCATTTCTACTTTACATGTTTTTTATCTTAGATTCAGATACAATCTTCCAGGCCAAACTTACTCCCATCATGCCACTTTCCACGTCCTATAGTTAATGCAATGGGTTTCACTTGTGAAAAGTCCATGATATCTGGCAATGTAGAACCTCACAGGCGTGAAGGGTCAAACTTAGCCCACCATTTTATTCCTGTATACCATTTACTGTTTTCTGTGCTCTTTTTTTTTTTTTTTTAATGTTACGTATTTTGAATGTGTGAAAAATTAGTGCAATGGGCCTTAACTATTGTATATAGTAAACTTTTATCATTTGTAAGCTCTTGTGATTATGAATTTAGATTAATTGGTTTCTTTGTTCCTCACTTGTATTAGTGCAAAAGAGAGGGTTTCCTTGAAAGGGTTAAATTTTTGACTATTTATATGGATCTTCTTCCAAAGCCATGCCTTCTTTTAACTGTGCACAGACTTTTCTAAAAGACCACTATAGATCATCTTGCAAATTTGTTTCCTCAGGGACTCGGAAGTTCACTTTGTTGTTGAACATCCAACTTTCCTCATGATGCTTTTTGTGGCATATAACTGATTGACAATATGTTCTTATTATCCCAGACTATGGCAAAGTCTTTTGAAGTTACTAAGTTAGCAGGTACTTACTTTAATTGAAATAATTGTTTTTATTCTTGTCAAATGAGGAAGAGAAACATAGAAATTGTTCTTGTATTTTCGACTTTTGTCTTGTATTTTATTCTTGTCTAATGAGGGGAGGCTGTACAAGGGGATGTGGTAGGGAGATGATTTAAAAGCAGAGAAGTTCCCATATTTTTTGGAGAGCCAGAATTCATATGTTTCAAAGTCTATCCTTGGATCAATCTATGATACGGTGAATTCATCTAAATTGAAAGATTTGTCATTAGAGGGTGATGATTTATTCATTTCATTATTACACCATGTGTGCCTTCTACCAAACTCTGTTGTTGACTTGTTCCTGATGTTAAATTTTTTTGGCATGTAGAGATATATCAGCTGCCTTGCTTCAGTGAAGAAGTACTAGCCGCTTGTTTGAAGAAATGGGAGCCTCATTATGATGAGTACCGGGCTGAGATATGCAATGCCATGTCGATTAATGATGAATCCAATGGGACTCATGTGTTGTCAAAGGTATCTTTTCAACTTGGTTGACAAAATTTAGGGTGCACTTGGATATAACCCAAGAATCACAATTGAAAGAAATCACTTTTGGGGTGATAATGGCTTTCCTCTCCAAATTTATGTCTTCAATTGTTTTCTAATAATCAAGGTCGAAATGAAAGATTTTTTTTTAGTCCCGCCTAATGTGGGTCCAAATGCATGTAGGAAAGAGCAGGCATCCATCTTTTTTTAAATGCATCCCCATTAAGCTCATGTGGGCGTAAGAGTTTCAAGTCTCAAAAATTGTATTAATGATGAATCCAAGAACATAGTAACCAAGCGAATCTACAAGAAATATAAGATTTTTGTTTTGTCCGTTTTCACCTTTCTTTCTTTTCTTTCTTTCTTTTTTGTTGTGAGAAATGTGTTGAAAGTTCTTATTCTTCTTGTCTCTTGCAGAATGGACCTGGATATGTTGCTCAGCTGGAAGGGAGTAAGCCATCTAATGAGGTACCGCGAAAAGTATCAGGTATGAAAATATCTTTAGCACTGATTTTGGTCATGTTAAAAAAGCAGATACGGTAGAGAATTCTTTAGCACTATTTACATTTCTCTTATCATTTCTTTTTGTAGAAACAAGTTATTTCATAGAGAATTCTTTCATTTCACTGGATTTTTTGACACAACTTCTTGCCACATCCTCTTTGTACCCACTTAATGTAATTTTTTTATTTCTGCATCTTCCCAACTGCATATTGGAACAAATAACCAACCATCTACTGAATGTTTGAACTGATTGTAATGTGGCCCGATCAATCAGAATATACAGCTATGGGGCCAGGCCAGGCCTCAATTCTTTCCAAGCTGCACTCCAGGCCCTAACTGGACACATAACAGTTTGTATATGCCCAACTGTTGCAAGGGCCCAAATCTTGACACCCTATAGTGACGCCGGAGAAAGGAAGAAAGAGAAGGATACACAAGTGAACGCTATAAGATAACAAAGAAAAGATAAAAAACTATAAATTAATTATGCAAGACTTGACTATAATTAAAAGACTTTAGGGAAGCTTGAAAGTCTTCTAAATAAGAGAATTAAGCAACCACTGAAATCCCAAATGCATTGGAAACATAAACCAGAAAACAGAGCAATTTCTGCTGCAGCAACCAAAATAGCCCTCTGTTCTCAGTCAAAACTGATTCTCCACAAAAATTTCCAACCCCCAAGGCTTATTACCATTTTAAGATATGGAAGTTAGCAAACTAACAAAAAAAACGGTTCACAAAAAGGAGTTCTATATAGAGAGATGTGACCATTTTACTAAAGACTATATGGGCTGTCCACAGAATCCGAGAATGCTAAATTTGAAGGTTTTTTTGCATTTTTCTTGGATTGGTTCTTCAACGTTGGTACTTAGGATTACTCCGGTATCATATAGGCAGTCAACTACATCAGCTCAATTCGCCAGTTTGTGCAACTTCCTCTACTTTTTTATTACTTTGTTTTGATTATCCATAGACCACTTCTTAGAAAATACGAGAATGGACTTTGGTCCAGGCTTGGGTTAAAGCCTCCAGTACCAACTCGGATAACCAACTTATGTGTTTCAATGTGATTCATGAGTGTGTTGTGGCTTTGCTTTTAAATCTCACACATCCCATGGATGACATTAAGAAGAGGAACAATAAAGCCTTCTTGAAATGTATGACAATGTGACACATACATCTATCACTTCAGCCCACTAAAACTCTGTGGGACGTTGCATTGCATCATTGCCGAAGACTAAGAGAAGCTTGAAAGGTGATGCAATGAATGAATAACCCAGATCTTCCCAAATTCTGCCAGATGATTTGGACTACTCTGAATCTTTCATGAAAGAAGCTTATGATTGCTTTAATTTGTTTCATGTAAAAAACGATCGTATTAGAATTTAGGTCCTTTGTTTTTCTTGTTTCTTTGATTTTATGCAACTTCAATTCCGATAGGGTTGAACTCTTTGTAGGGATTGGAGCATCTGAACTATGTTCAGGAGCTGATTAACAATTTGGCTGAATATGTCTGATGCAGTTTGAGTCAGATTGTATTTGGTTTGCCTACATTCATTCCAGGCTGGCCTTGGAGTGGTCCAGTACCTGGTTCAAACCTCTTGGAGGCCACACAACCCATTCTAGGAGCCCATTTTTTTCCCCTACAGGAGGACTGATCAGGGGTAACACAGGGGTATGGAAATACTCTCTCTCTCTCTCTCTCTCTCTCTCTCTCTCTCTCTCTCTCTCTCCATATCCACAAACACGCATGGGTATTGGGTGAAAAACCACTGCCACTAGGACCTTAACCTGATGCCTCATGATTTAAAAACTCAGATGGTGCCCACATGATAGGAGTGACTCCAGCCCCTCCATCCTGCATCACTAGCCTATACCTATCTGTTGCAACTAGGTATGATTTGGATCACAACCATTGTTGCAACTAGGTATGATTTGGATCACAACCATAATTATAAGGAACAATGAATGATTCCCCTAATTATAAGGATTCCACCACAGTGCCCAATGATTTATTTTCATCAGGACCCTCAAGCTTTCTAATTTTTCATGGGTGCATCTTTCTAGTGTGTTGGGGCATTGAAGTGCTATGGTCGAATGGTGTATGACTGATGACGAGTGGTGAATGACTTTGTAGTGTGTTGGGGCAGTGGGTTGTTTATATGAATTGTTTTTTTTTTATCATGTACAGGTACTTAGCAGGTTGTAAAAAACAATTAAATGTCACACGTACAGGGGAGACTATGCCGAAATTTCGAGAAATCTTTTAAATCAGAATTTTTTTTAAATGTTGTCAGGGGTGAAAATGGATGGGAATGATTTCACAACAGTGAATGTAGACATTTCACAATAGCATCCATGTATTGTGCAGGGACATAATTTATACCAATGGATGTGATAGTTAACCAAAATCATGCTTTGGTCTATCGTTTCACTAAATGTGGGTATGATTTCTAGTAAAAGATGTGGGTATGATTTCTAGTAAAAGTTGGCTCTACCATAAAGTCGTGCATATGACAGTCTTAAACATTGCTTTCCCTCCCAATCGTATGCATGTTGGTGATAAAGAACTTGGGATGGAAAGAGTATGAACATGATGGTGATAAATAACTTGATGCATCAGTGGATGTGATAATTATTGAAGTGAGTTTGCTGGTTGCCCAGATGTGATAATGTGGAATATTAGATTTTTTTTTCTGTGGTAGAAGTTGTGGATTATTATCAAAGTGATATCCAAGCTTTCTTGCACTATGCATCAAGATTTAAAAGCCTTCCTTGCCTTCTTTGAAGTTTTACATTCACTTCATCCCTTGATTCATATGCCAACACATTTATCATTATTTCTCATTTGACTAAAATGCCAAAATTTTCTGAATATGAAAGACAGTATGAACATGAGCAGATTAGTCATGTGACTCACTACAAGTTAGTGCTCAAAGCATGATATTGACAAATATGGAGTAGCATCGGGAACCTACAAAAGAACCAACCACCTATTGAGATGCATCTACGAATAATTGAAATGCAAACAATGTGCCTTTGATAGCAACTGTGTAAAAGTTTCATTTGACTGTTGTTATTATGTATCCATATGTGAGCTTTGCCAAGGCCATTTATCTCATTCATGCCAGCTTGTGATTCCTTATTCACATGAAGTTTGAAATATCTGATTAATTTTTATAGTCAAGTTTTTTACTGATGGAAGGTTACTCGCAAAATGTTTCAGGGAGAACATGCATTGCCGCAGCAGTTTGTTCACTCTTATAAGGATGGCCACTTTGTCACATCTCCAGTGTCGCACTCTGATGGGTAATTGAAAAACTATTGGTGGCTGATCTATTTGCATGGAGAGGGGCCTGATTGTGGGACAGAGGTTGCTTGTGAGATCTTACTCATTTTAGAGCACATTAACATGGTCTGAGTTTGTAATCTGTTTAGTTGCTTGTTTGCCAAATATTAATGTAGTGGCAAGATTGGTATTGCATTCAGGGAAGTACACATGAAGTCACAGGCAGACATATTTTGCCTTCTCTTTTCATATTCAATTTAGTATTTTGATACACATTTGAATCTTGTTTTTTTTTTTATGTCAATTTTAACAATATCAGAAAATACTGACAAATACAAGAAGCTTTGCAGTGGGATAAATGTTCCAAGTAACTTTTGAAACCTCTCTCTCTCTCTCCCTCTCTCTCTCTCTCTCTCACAGAAGGTCAGCTATTTGTTCCATTTTTTTTTTCAATCCAAGATGGTGAGAGATATCCAGTGGTTTTGTCATAATAATTCTTATGGGGTACATCTGATAACAACAATTATGATTTTGATCATATTCTTGTTATATGTTTTTAGTTTTTGCCACATTGGCAGCTCTTTGTTATACAATGATTAGAAAAACTATGGTGTTGTACACTATTTATGTATCAGGGGGATTCTACAACTACAGACCTTTAACTCACTTTAATTGGACAAGTGCAGTAATTTTCATTCACGTGGAAGAAATTTTCAGAAAATAATGGTTGGTTGATTTCTTTTTAAGATATTTGATATCTTTTGCAACTGGTGTGGATTGTCCAATTGATGTGTTTTATGAAGTCTTGCTCATTTGAGTTTGAGTTTGAAGTGAGTTATTTTGACTTGTTCCAGATGGTGATTTACTTTTTTCACATGTTTGTGAAACAAATGGTTCAGATCATGTGATTGTTGTGATTTTGGGCTGATGTACACACAAGGCCTAATTTGAAAGAAATTAAAAAATTATTTTTTTATAAAATATAAATGTGTTGCCGGCGCAAAAAAGCGCCGGCAAAACATTTTAAAAAATTATATAAATGTTTCGCCGGCGCAAAAAAACGCCGGCAAAAGTTTTCTAAAATTTATTTTTGAAAAAAAAAAAGATTTTCCCGGCGCAAAAAAAATGCCGGCAAAAGTTTTTCTAAAATTTATTTAAAAAAAAACTACTTTTCTTGGCGCAATAAACCCCTTTCCCGGCAAAAAATAACGCCGGCAATGGACAACTTTTCCCGGCGCCAACTTATTTTGCCGGGAAAGGGTATTGCTGGCATATTATTGCCGGCGAATTGCCGCGCGTAGAGAGAAAAAGCCGAGAAAGGTTTTTCCCGGCGTTTAGTGACCTTTGCCGGCGTTTTTTTAGCGCCGGCAAAAGTGAAAATTGTTGTTGTAGTGATAGGATGTACGCATCAAAAGAGTAGAGACATGAATAAAGTTAATGAGAGTAACAATAATATAGATTCTAGGCAGTTGGGCAGGATAAGCATTCATAATCAGAATAAACAAGATATCTAATCTATACAAGATGACACATTCACACGAGCTGGATACCGTGAGATATTATGCCGCAGCCATCCCATACTAAACACAGTCGCGGCGGGGAAACCTCACCAATGCTCGGGAATGACGAGCCCTGCACATACAATCAACATCCTCACCACACTCATCACTCGGAGAACGGACCCGGTATCACACCATCTGTCTACAATAATGCTCATCATGATAGCTCACCAACACTCACAGTAGCTCCTACCAGTGATGATCAGTCCAAAGGTTGTGCTTAGAACAACTGAGTGAATGTCTATGCCGACTCAGAAAATAAGTTCCATTTAGCAGAAGCTTGTATTGCAGTGCAACCCAAAGTCTGGAGCTCATCGAATTCCATGTTGCATCACTAATGTCTTACTAGCTGAATCATACTGTACATGATATCATCGGACTGGTAAAAGTATAAACAAGAGATGGTAGATGTGAGACCCCACCCCTGGTGGGCCCTCAATGTGAATTTGAATATATATTAGCCTAAGTATTTTAATTATACTAATTATGGGGCTTAGTGAGGGTAGTTATGTATTTTCCTAGGTTTAGTCTAGTTGTGTAATTAGTAGAGTCAATAGGGGGTCTTTTGTTATTTTTAGAGTTAGGGAGTTTGTTAGAGGCCCTAGCTAGAGTTTTGTATTTACTCTAGGGAGTTTGCACCAAAGAATCTTCTAGAAGCCCACCTAAAGACCTAAATACCCTTTACCCTAACCCTAATCCCATTCTAACCCTAAGGGCATTTTTGTCCCTAACCCAAAAAACCAACCTATATAAACTAAACCCTCCACTGCCCTAACAAACTACTGTTCATCTCCTTTTCTCTCAACTTCCAATCTCTTTCTTCTTCTTCCCCAATTCCCTCCAACGAATCCTCATCTCTCTCCAATCTCTTATTTCTCTCCCTCGCCCCAGAAATCCCTGACAGGAGGCCAGCTGAGACCGACCTGCACCGTAGGAGCAACTGCCGAGACCCTTCCTTTTTGGTTTCCCTGTGGTTTTCTCTCTTTTCCTTCTACCTTCAATTGATCAAGGCAAGTGCACTGTGCTAGTAGTCTAGATTGCATGTTTTCCTTCTTTGATTGTAGTTAGATTTCTAGATTTCAATATATATGAATAGATCGATCTCTGAGCTTGTCTGTTTGGTTCCTTTGGCCATTGATGGATGGGATTACCTCATTTGGATGATCAATGGCCGGTTGATGATTGAGGGATGATATGGGAATGATTGTTCTGTGTTTTCGCTTCTGTAATGGTCTGTAGAGAAACCCAGGAGAATTGGGTCGCAGTGATGGGTTTCCGGAGATGGAATGATAAGAACCCATCTCGCTGTGTTGAGATCGGAATCGAAGTGGGACCACCCTTGGTAGATCAGGACCCTACATCTATGAGAGGGGCCCTGGGCGACCATGGGGTGTGACCTGATCTGGATTTTGATCAGAGGTGGACCACCATCCCTGTGCATGATGAAGAGAAGTTGTGTTCTGTCGCAGAACTGGGTTCTGTAACAGAACACAGCATGATGGAGAGAGATGGACAGAGTCCAGCGATGGCCGAGCTCAACACTTGCAGAGCCCAGCGGTTGCCGAGCTCAGCGTTAGCGCAGCTCAGCAACTGCCGAGCTCAGTACTGGCCGAACTCAGCGATGGCTGGATTCAACACTAGCCAAACTCAGAATTCTGCCGAGCATAATGGTTAGGATGAGAT